>JAUMGZ010181420.1:0-13979 GCA_032359645.1 Pododesmus macrochisma | reverse complement strand
CCACCAGTAAAACTGGCACGTCCGTAAATGACCTTAGCTGTTGATCGGACAATAAGCCCTTAATACAAACAAAAAAACAAACAAAACGCCCTAGTTTTGTTTGTCCTAATTTTGTTTTGTCTTTTTTCTTTTGTTATCTCAACATGTCTTTATGTTAGTATCATGTTCTCTGTTATTTTTTTCTTTTCGCGTTACAACCTAGTTTTAACTGCATGAACAGACTAAACTGCAAGTAAAGGCATAATTCATGTTGACCCGCGCGTTGTAAAACGTATAGCCTTGTACATAACCCATAGTAAAACATACGTTTAAAGGACTCCTCCAATTAAAGAATGATTAGTGTATATAGTGGTTCCCAGTATTGCCACTTGTATAGTTTGACAATTTCACATTCTCTTAACATGAGGTAACAATTAGCTTTAAGTGTATATGTGCTGTCTCGTCATCTTGGTTTTTGCTGACCTTTAACCCGAAACTAGTGCAAGAAATTAGTGGCAAGCGATACGGTCTTCCCACGGTAGTGTACAGTAGACATATGTAGAAATTGAAATTTGCCATTTATAAACTGATCCGTTCCATGTGTTCCTGATATGGATAGTACACATCTACTCGTGTGAATAAACTGCACATAGACATTGAAAAGAAAAAAACCCCCAAAACACGTCATATTGAGGGTTTTTTCATAGCAAATGCAAAATGAACAAATATGCATGCACATGTATATAAGGGAATTAAAAAGACTTATGAATGTACTGTTTAACTCTTATAGTGTCTGTAGAAATTATATTATAAAATACATTCATTATGTAATTTAATGTGCTATTTTTATTGATAAGTTTTTGTTAACGTCAATCAGGGTTAGAACGTTACATCTTAAAACAAAATTTATCATAATGTAAAATGCACGCTATTGTTTTATTCAGCCCTATCTATAACGTAGGAATCTGTAATTTATCTGCTAAACTTTTCACTGGGTTTAATTAGGTGAACGATGAAGTTGCACTTTAATCTAGTTTACTGATAGAATACAGCATATATAAACAATCACTTTAAGGATAATTATAAATATAACACATAAATTTAAATACATACCTTTCTCTCTCTCTCCAATGCACACGCGGGCGCACGCACACACGCATGCACGACATTGACACCGGTTGTGTCGGTTGTAGAAAATTTAACGTTCGCTTTGTGTTCCGGTAGGCGGGGTTCGATTCCCGGTCGCGTCAAACCTACGGCGTTAGAATAAAGACATCTCCTGGCTCTCTGTTTAGCGCTTTCCATTTCAGGGTAGGAAAATAACTAGTTGGCTCGGTGCCAGGATAATGTGACGGAGTGAAGTATCATGTTTATGTGTATGCGGTGTCATATTTCAGTGAGACAGCACTATAAAGTTGCCATCAGTGTTCACTTTCACAAGAAGACACCGTATCGATATAATCAAAACAGGAGTTTAAGAGATCAATCTTGTGTGTGTAAAGTTATTGTTTGTTAATCCATTTTTGTTTCATTTACTAGCATCTCTATCTTCCCCCTCTCTCTCTTTTATTTATTCTCGATATGGTCTTTTTGTTTTTTGTACTGTTAAAATTCTAATAATCTTACATCAATATACTAGTGTTTGAAACGTTTCCCTGATCTGAAATACTTTTTAAATCTTGCAGAAGCGGAAAGCGTCGTTTGTTTGTAATGTTGGCAGCCTAACGAAAAACAATCTTAAAAACGAAAACGAAAAACACAAGAAATTCCTGCTCCATCCGTCATGATGTAACTTATCGATATTAATTAATGAATTGATCTTTACAATTAATAGAATAGTATTTGATAAATTAATCGAGGCATTAACATTAATTATATGAGGTGAGGGGCAACATAAGACGGAAAATAAAATCACTTATTTTTATAGACACAACCATTTGAATTAAAGGCGATGATACAAGAACTTAATTTGTTTGAAATCAGGATTCATGCGTGAATTTTGATGAATATTGGAAACCGTGAAAAAGTGAACTTTAAAGAGAAAAAACCTTACCCGAAGCTCGTGATTTTTTTATACTAGAGATTAAATTAATATCATCTTATCAATTCCATTCAGCACAATTATTATTATCATCTTTTAAACACAATAGTTGTTTCATAATTAATCTGTTATTATTGCGTTACTAATATTTTCGGAAGAAAAATTCGCCGTCTTTTCCGATTATGAACAAATATATTAATTTGTCTTCAAATGTGTATAAACATTGGCGAGAATAGGTTATTAGTTTATTTATTACATTGGTAAAGCAAAAATAACTTTGGCGTTGTGTTCTCACGCTTTAGGAACGGGCGCCGACGAAAGGCGATGAATTATCCGCAAACACCAAATCGCTGAGATATTAAGATCATGTTGGAATACTCTAAACAGAAGCTTTCCCACGACCCACGCGTGTGTGTCTTACGTCGCCCTAACGTACTATCACCTGCCTAAAACCCTTACTATGTATAACGGGACATCACATCGCGTACGGCCGACTTTTTACTTATTTATGTTTTGGCGAGGTTGAATCAAAATGTTGACAGTTTATGGTCAACTGCTCAAATACCTTTTATTTGCCTAATTTGGTGTCAGAAAAGTGAAATGTACGCGTACGTACGTGTGACAGCGGATGAATTACACGTGGACATTTGAAATAGTCATTCTCGGTGGCACATGTCACGAGTATTATCATTGTAATATCCATGATATAGGCCGACCATCTGGCAGGCTCGTGACGACCGTCAGCCAATCAGCGCGCGTGTGAGCAGCGACTAGAGACAAATCTACGCATGTCGAGCGGCTGATCAACTGTCAATCAACCAATGAAAACAAACACAGGGAGGTGTGCGTTTCATCGGCGGACAAAATTTTAATGGATTTTAACCGTGGGAACACACGAGTCGGATCAGTACGAGCGGCGCTCAGGAAGAACCAGCATCCGTTAGCTTATTCTCTCTAACAAATTTTCTTTCCGCAAAGGAAAACATGAAGCGCAGTTTAAGTGATAGTGATAGCGAAAGCTTATTTGATGACGATGGACTCAATTCAAGGTAGGTAGAAACTACATTCAATTATTTCGATTTCTTTTTATTTGCGCATGTTGTAAATATTTTGCCATAGTGCACAGCATCCTAACAGCACTTGTGTTGTATAAGCATCTCGCTGCCTCGTGTCGATACACATGGTCACACGTGTATAACAGTTGCCTATTTAGTATATAAAGATAAGTATCTCAGGAGGCTAATTTAAACCTAGACTACTTGACTTGGGTCTCCACATCGATACAGCGATAACGAATCGTAACATTTTGTTTACATTTAACAATGCGTATTATTTAATTATTGACAATTGGTGTTGGTTTATTTGTGTGGGGTCTGTTTGACTACTCTGGGAAAATACTAACTTCATTTTACACATACATACAAGTGGCACTTATCAATGTATTAGCACCGCTGTTTTAATTGTTACTCAATCAAATAAGTATCGTTTATCTAAAGCAGAGATATTTCAGAAATTGATATGCATGTATTTATTTGTTTTTTGATATCATGAACTTATGTAGACATGTTTTTAGTTAGATCTTAACTCGATACATTAAAGTTTTTTATTAACTCTTAACATATGATCTCAAGTGACGTCAACTCGTAGATATGTTTTCTGATATAGAGTTTATAATCGGTGTGAAAATCTTCAATGATTTATATTGCTGCATACATTTAAATCGTTTAAGATCAAATGTTATTGACATTTATTGTAATGTTTCACTGTTTTTGACTTTTTCTCATTATAATATATATCTAAGGGATTTTTCTTGTTGTTTGTTGACACAAATAATGGATATTAAGCTGTTCCTGACGAAAATATTTTAAAAAGTCTAAATTACTTTTGATAATGATGTAGTAAAATCATGTTATATAAAAGCACATTGAGTTTGTATTAAAATCGTCTTTCCTCGTCTGGTATACTTGATGATGAAACGTGTGCAGAAACTAAAAAATATTTGTCTTTTTATCAGAATCTGATTCGATTTTAAAGTTTATTTGTTTTTCCTTTTATAGTTCTCCATCTCAGAGTTGTCAGGTTTCAGATCGAAAGAAACGTAGAGGGGTAAGTAGTTCTCTAATAAACTAGATGATACTGTGTTTACATGAATTAAAGATTCTCCGTTTCTAGTGTAATATCTTAAAATTAGAAAACAAAACAAAAATTGTTGCAAGTTATGAACGATGAGCTCGAACGTTTATTTCATATCTGTGCTGTTATCATTAATATATCACACACACACACACACACACACACACACACACACACACACACACACACACACGTATCAGTGAAAGCAGAGGCGTATAAGAACTGTATACGCCTCTGGTGAAAGTGAAATCGAGTGAGATATAGCAATTGTTTTCATTACTTACATGTCTTGTTATACGAAACAAGAAAATTGGTCGTCTTCCACTTAAAACTGTGTTGACAATAATTTTATTTATTTTAAAGGTTATCGAGAAACGAAGAAGAGATAGGATAAATAACAGTTTATCAGAACTTCGACGACTGGTTCCTTCTGCATTTGAAAAACAAGTAAGTTTGTTAAATGTAAATTAAGTTGCTAATTAAATTAACGTGGATTTTAATTAGAATACAAAAAACTAACGTTAACACTGAATCAAAACAGTAGCATCAACCAAGCAATTTGTAACTTATGTTGCGCTAAACTGTAATATTTTAATTCTTTGTTGTTTATATCTTAACCAATAGTTTTGCCTACTAAAGAGACTTAAAGGGGTTTAAAGCCATTGTAATTAACTCAAATATTGTCGTGAAAGAAATTAACACAAAAATATATATTCATATTTAGTTAATATCATTGACGCCATTACATATATATCAACGTGCGTTACTAAATGTCATCTTTTTGTTTCAGGGTTCAGCAAAATTAGAAAAAGCAGAAATTTTACAAATGACAGTTGATCACCTCAAAATGCTTCACCAAAAAGGTATGTTATCTTATACATTAAAATTTACAAAATCCAACTGACTGTTCTTATTCTTAATCCATGAACATTTGCACACCTTATGGAAACGGCAGCGCACAGAAATTACAACTTTGATAAATAATACAAATACAGTATTTATCTAAAAATGGAAGCGAAAATATGCGTTCGCGATCAGTGTTACTGTTTTCATCTTTTAACTGATAGTTCAGTTATAACTTGAAGAATGTTTAAACAGTAGATAAATAAAGAATAACAAAACCTTCCTTTTAACGACTGTGTAAAAACTCTAATACTTTCTTCTGTAACAGTATCCATAATTTCTTGTCAAATGTGAATTTTGTAAGAGTTTTTCTTAAAAAACAATCTATTGGACACTTTCCATTGTGTCATATCAGATGTACATTATTGTAAGAGATACATGTAATTTCCTTTCCTTTATAGGACCTAACGGTTATAACTACCACGAACAGCATACTTTTTCTGTGGACTATCGAGGCGTAGGTTATCGTGAATGTGCTGCCGAAGTAGCGCGCTACCTGGTGGCAGTGGAAGGAATGGACCTTCAGGATCCACTTAGGATGCGCCTTCTTAGTCATCTTCAGTGTTTTTCAGCGCAACGTGAGGTCGTTGCAAAGGCAACCACTCTTCAAAACAATGCATGGAATGGAATGACGACGCATTCGCCTATCAACAACCAATACGGATCCAGTACCGGTATGACGTCCATGGGATCAATGCTGACGTCACAACAGCACAACCAATCAGATATGGGCATGAATTCACATTCCACTCAAGGACTTTCCTCAACAACTTACAGCGATTCCCGTGTAAGCCAGCCTGAGATATCGTCAACGCATCTGCACAGCAATATGCGGTTGGCAAGTTCAATGAACATCCCACCCCTTCATGGACAAATGTCAAACATGAACTCGTCTGTATCACAGCAAGTGTCGCCATCTTTAATTCCACAACTGCACGGACAGTTTCCTCCTATGTCCTTGAACTCTATGCAAAGCATCATGTCACAAAACCAATCGGGACAAAACTACAACAACAACTCGTCCTCCGTCAAGCCATACAGACCGTGGGGAAGTGAGTTAGCTTATTGACTTCATTTAATAACTTCGAAAAATTGACGCTACTGTATCATTCAACATATCATTCCAACGAATTTGTAATTTATCTGCTTCTCAAAAAAATTTACTCAGTTTTGCTATGATCTTTCTTTAATTGTTGTAAAAACAGTTGTACATACGTAGGAATTTTTATGGAATTTATACACGTGCGCAAAGAATGAACTTTTACAAAACTGTTTATATTTTTTATTACAGTGAAACTTTGGGATGAGCGAGGGATTCGGCCAGAGTGTTTATAGTAACCGGACAGTATATACATTCAAAGGATGCTGTATTCATGGACAAAGGACCATTTAACTTATGCAATATATAAAAATTTGTGATTATCACCAACGAAGTGCTATTACTATTGTTTCTTATTGTTTCTGATGGACTTACAACGACGGAAACTCATTTTTACGGAAATCTATACATATGTTCATGCCATAATGATGCGTATAGTGCTGCCAGAAAGGAAGGCGAAATGGGAATATTATATTTTTTATACTTGAACAATTTTTTTTTATACCAAGTGCTATCATGTGTTGAAATGGATACGTGTATATGAATTCATGTAACATTTATTTATAATTGTTTGTTTCAAATATCAAATTTAACATATTTGTAGACCGAAAACACTTGAAATATTGAGAGAATATTCCCTGAACCATTGTTGTTTAATTTCGGGAACTAATGGATAGTAGTGTATATTACTTGCAGTTTGTCCTTATCTTTCTTTTTACACTTAACAAACACACTTAGTAATTGTTGAAATGGTGCGTGTTTGAAATTTGACAATGCTATATATTTAAAAGACGATTTTTAATGACTGATTTTCATGTCTTGTGCAAAACTGATAAAAGTAATTTAATTAAAGATGAATTTAATACATGCATGTACAAATTAAAACTTCAATCCAGTGCTTTGGACCCATGTGCCTGCCTTTACGGGCAACTTGCTGATTTAAAACTTAATTTCAATGAATTATATTACATTTGTTGTGCCATTCAAGGGATTATGCAATATATTAAAAATGTTTTTGTTTTTTATACGTTTACATGACTGAAATGTTAAATGTTGTTTTGCGATGTAGATCATGTTTTATGATTATTCCTCGTTTTTATGGTTTATTTTGTACATCATAGATTACTTTCCGATGTAAATTTAAAGAAAACATTAACTATCTGTAAAAACATATCTTTTTTAACCTTTAAAAGTTACAAATTCAATAAACTAGAAGAATATTGTAGAACATTAGACAACAATTACGTATTTTCTTCTTCTTTGTTGCGTTCAGAATATATACACAATATGATTTGCTTCAATGTTTATGTAAACACTTCTTTGTGCTTCACTCACAGTTGGTTTTAATGTTTTATTGAATAGATTATCAAGTTAACTTTTAGTTCTTAAATGTATAAGATTATAAATATATCAGTAATTTTCAAAGCACAAACAAATAATTTAAGATGCTTATTATCAGCATTCAATATGAAATTGAGATTAATATAAAAAAATGTATCAGTATTAGAAATTTAAGTCCCAGAAAGTGTGCATTTCTAAAAAAAAAGATGAGTTTTACAGCGTTTCAATTGAATGGTGATGCATATCACATATGTGCTAATACTATAATGTTCAAAAATATAAAATGGGAATAGACTCAAAAGTAATATATACAGTAGTTATTTTTATAATTTTTAGTTCTATTTAGTTATTTCCATTGTGATCTTTTTATCAATGTTGTTTAGTTTACACTTTATTTTGTTTTTGTTGCAATCATTTTAGCTTTAAATTTTGTTTTGTTTTAGACGTCGTGTCGCTTATTTTAATTGTAATTAACTTTAATCGTTACATTACCATGTTACTGATATGAGTGCTCATATGGATGAACTAGTCTTGATGACTTGAAAAGAAATAAAAATTATGAAAATAATAAAAAGATGACTTTTTCTCTTTCTTTCCTTTCTTCTCTTATAGCTAATTGATTTTCTAATGCAATTCAACACCCATTGTCGAGTAAATTTGATTGCTTAAGTTGCACGATTCTACCCTTGTTGTGATTATGTGTGGGATGTACATACATCCATTATAGGTTTATTTCCATCTTTAACTATCGGATTGAATTTTAGAGTGACCATTTGTCCATATCGGGGTGTAAGAGCTTCGCATGGTTGAGGGCTCTACAAGGAGTTGAAATTACAGTTAATTCCTTAGTTTCGAACTGCAGACTCTCAGTGCTAAGTTTCGAACTGCAGACTCTCAGTGCTAAGTTTCGAACTGCAGACTCTCAGTGCTTAACACTCATTTTTCTAGACTTATCAGGTTCAAATTCTTAAAAATATCATGATTTTAAAAATATTACATCTGAACTTTGAAATGAAAGAATGTCAATTAACGGTGGACAATTGATCCTTTAGCTAGAATAAGGAATATTCGAAACTTGAAAATGGTGATTCTAAAGAAAAATGAGTGTAAATTGAAAAAAAATGTTTACTATAACCCCTCTGTGGTGATTCATTGCACGCTTAGTCATACCCTGGACTGGTTCCCTCCTTTAGTTCTCTTGTTGCGCTTCGTTCACAAAACATTGTAGCAAACTATAAGGAGGGGAGCTAACTAAGGACGGAACCAGTCTAAAGCACACCCTTGTAATTGATTTTATAAATTGTCAAAATACTATCTAATACGAATATCTGTTTTTCTTCATTTTTTATATATTGATTGACGTTGAAGGGGATACACTACCTTTACCACTTTATCAAAATGTTGGGAGTCGCGTGACTATGGGCCGTCTTTAATTCTTCCTAAACTGAAATATCTGTTTTCGTCACTTTATATACAATTTGACACTGGAGATATTCTTCCTTTACCACATTATACTAATATATGAAGGTCGGTGACCATAGAACGATTTACCGATGCCTTTCTGTATTATGCTGTATAAAATTCTCCAGTTGGTACATATTTATAATATTAGCAATTTTAGATACAAATCCTGTCCTTGATATACATGTACTAGTGTTTTTGAAGATCTTTTTTCTGCTGATTTAAAAATTTCAAACTTGTCTTCTTTTTAAGCAATGCTTAATCCCCTTTTCAGAAAGTTTAGTATGTTTTTACTTAAGTTTTTTATGTGAACGTTGGTGTATAGTACCTCTCAAATATGACTCGGTTTCATCAAATAGTTTGACCTAGGTGCAGTATGGAAAGTCTCTACGTAATGGTAATCTTGTTCATGTTGTAAAGTTGTTTAAAGATGCTGATTCTTCAGTCACCTTTCAATGTGCTTAGCTATAGGCAAGGCTTCAATCTTTACCGTTTAATTCAACTTTTATTTTGGTACAAAATTCATTATTACAGGAACAATGGAAAATGTTACTCACTATATTGGCTAGCTAGGCCACTTTTCGTTGTTGAAAATATAATCCAGACGTTTGTTCTAAGTCACGTTACAGAAATACGCAGTGCTTGTAGTTTTTTTAACAACCTTTTGGACAATCTTGATCACTAGAATATACATTTTACGAAAATGTCTTTTAGAAGCGACTTTGAACACGTTTATTCTTGCTTGTGAATTCAACATTGGGTACTGATGTTCTATGTATGTTCTACGCTAGAGCAGATGCAAGCTCAAATTGACTTTGTGTAATTGTAACTAGAAAGTATTTTGATGATTGACCTTGGAAATCAATACCCATACTAAATACGTAGTCCTTGTATTCTTAGGATGGTCGTCTTTTACATACAAAAAATGAATAAGACAAAGTTACATCCAATCCCCATGCCATATAATGGAAATATTACCATATACCCAAATGAAACGTTAGCATCATGACGGGCGACACACGTGTAATATGTTACATTTGATATTTGCAAACATCAGGTTTCGCTTGTAGAGTGTTAAATAAAATGTGTGGTGTTTCATTAAATTTTTCCGGTTTTTTGTTTGAAATGTGTTGAAAATATATTCCAGACGTTTGCTCTCTCCCTCATTAGCGTTCTGATGTCCGTTGACTTATGGTTTCGGAATAGTTGAATTGTGGGTTCGAATAATAGTGATCGGAAAAATAACACCAATTACCAGCCAAAACTTCAACTATCATAACGATTATATATTTTATTTTTTGTTTATATGAAACCAAGTCTTTAATCAGTCACAGTATCAATTCATTATTGTCCTGTGTTTGTTGTTGTTGTTTTTTTTAGCTAAATCGCCCAATTACTTTGTTGAATTATTAGAGATCATTGTTGACAGTTAATAATCAAGCAAAGAAAAGTTGTCTTTCTTGATACTAGAAAAGAGTTGTCTCTCTTCTTATTCATTGATGATCTTCAAGCTTGGTAAAACAATTTTCTTTTCATACAAAGTGCTATCATGTGTTGAAAAAGATATGTGTATATGAATTCATGTAACATTTATTTATAATTGTTTGTTTCAAATATCAAATTTAACATATTTGTAAACCCGAAACACTTGAAATATTGTAAATTTATGTTCTCTGAAAAATTGTTATTTATTTCAGGAATTATACGTTCCAAATATCAAATTTAAAAGTTTGTTAATCTAACATGCTGAACATGTCTATAATATACTTTTTGGGAGATCTAACCCCATTAATATTTAATTTCACAAGTTGAATGAATTGTAGTGAATATATCTTGTAGTTTTCCTCATCTTTCTCATTACACTTAACATGCTTAGTAATTGTTGTAATGGTGCGTTTGAAATTGGACGAATGCTATATATGTATCTGACCAGCGCGATGGCCTAGTGGTTAGGGTGTTCGCTTTGTGCTGGAACACTGATGCTAGAATCCCAGGTTGTGGGATCGAATCCCGGTCGGGTCACAACCTTAGACGTTAACATTAGGCGATCTTCTCGCTCCCAGCTAAGCGCTCAGCATTACACGGTAGGAGGTGGACTAGTTGGCTCGGTGTCAGGATAATGTTACCGAGTGAAGTATCATGTCAATGTGTTCGAGGCGTGATATTTCAGTGAGGCAGCACTATAAAATCGTCATAAGTGCGCACTGTCGAAAGCAGACACCGTCTCGATATGACCTATACACGAGTTAAAGGGATGCTAAACCCCAATAAACAAACAAAAATATATGTATCTGACGACTTTTTTTAAAAGACTAATTGTCTTGTCTTTAGCAGAACTAAAAAAAGTCATTTAATTTAGGATATTTTTACACATGTATGTACAAATTAAAACTTTAAGCCAGTGCTTCGGACCCATGTGCCTGCCTTTAAGGACACATTGCTGGCTTATAACTCAACGTAGTCCTTGTATTTCTAGGGTGTTCTATGGTCGTCCTTTACAGTACTACAGAAGGACAAGACAAAGTCATTTCTAATTCACATGCCATAAAATGGAAATATTACCATATACACAACTGAAGGGTAGCATCACGACGGGCATGTCCGTAACTACCTATGAGGCAGCCGAGGCAATTGCCTCTCCTGAAATTTTGCTAGAGTTCATACCTTAATAGTAGATTATTTTTAAGAATACATAAAATTTACAGGGTTTTCCTCGGTTGTTATGATACCCTAGTTACGGCCATGACGGGTAACACACTTGTTACATGTAACATTTGATATTCGCAAATTTCGCTGGTAGTGTGTTAAATAAAACTTGTGGTGTTTCCATTTTCGTTAAGATCTAATATTACCATTTTGCCGTCTTTTTGTTTTGAAATGTGTGTGTGTGTGTGTGCCTCTCTCCCTCGATAGTGTGCCGATGTCCGTTGACTTATGGTTTCGGAATAGTGGACTTGTGGGTTCGAATTAGCTTCTGTGGAAGCTCTTCGGCGGCTTTTAAAATCGTACTTTGCCCCAGTGATGTGAAAAATAGCACTAATAACCAGCCAATACTTCAACTATCAGGACGATTATATATTTTATTTTTTGTTTATATGAAACCAAGTCCTTAATCAGTCACTGTATAAATACATTATTGTCCTGTTTTGTGTTTTTTTTTTTTTTTTAAATAAATCGCCAAATTTTTTTTTATTCTATTCGATATTTAAGGCATTTGTTAAATAATAAGAGAGTTGGCAGTTTTTAATCAAGCAAAGCACAGTTGTCTTTCTTGATAGTAGAAAAGAGTTGTCTCCCTTCTTATGCATTAGTGATCTTCAAGGAAAGTTCATTTTTGCATTTCATGTTTAACTTATCTTTTTCTGTCAGAGACGGTATGATTTATATTTTAACCTAATTTCCGTGTATCTGTGTTAACCTTAGAAACATATCGAATACCAGAAGAAACGGTCATTTTGATTGGTGGAAAAGCTCCAAAAAGGCAAAACAAACTTAATTGGCTACACACAGTGTAGAACATTGCTATACGAAGATTCAGTCGAATTAGAATTAAGAAACCAACTGTTATAATTTGATATAGTTATAAAATGTAATGATTGATATTAGATTGTCCGTTTTAAATTTGTTAAGTGCTATCAACAACACTGTATGGCGGAACTGTCACAAAAAGATACATAAACGCATGTTCCCAAACAACAAAATAAATTTGTTTCCCACCGATAAGCTTTTCCCGCGTTCTGTCATCCTATTACTCCGCGAGAAAGCGTCAATAGTGCATGAGGTTGTTGGAAATTACAAGTCGTCGGGTATAGTGCATTATGATGATTACATCATATATCGAACGATTTTGTACGAGTAATTTGAGATGATTAGTCGCTTAAAATATTGAATTGAGAAATAATGTGTCTATAGTTCAGCGGTCTCACATCTCAATGGAGGCGTACTGCGGTGCGCATGTTGAAAAAAGACTGGTTACCTTCCCTGATACGCAAAGCAACTGGAAACCCGTTTAGGTAAACAACAGTATCGTGTAGAAAATTATAAACAATGGTACACGTAGGTATCATCTGTGGTATTGATGTTTGATTTTGACATAAGAGGGTGACTTTGATAGAATAAACTCAAAGTCTAAAATCGAGTTTGATAGTGGCAAGGTCAGGCATACAGTTTGCAGTCAAATAACCTACCCGTGTACCTCTCAATATAAAGTTCGCACGGGCAGTTCAAAGGCATCAGGACGTTGTGACGGTCAAACTGGGGCACCAAAAGGTTTTTAATTCGGGAATAAATTATGGAACCTATATCGGTTTATATTAATAATCGGTTGAACAATCCTATTAATAACATTCAAATTCACATGAATTGCCGACGAATCTTTTTTTTCTTCAAAAAGCGAATTTAAGCAGCAGTCATTAATAAATTTTCTATACAACGAATTTACGTGTAAACGTATAAATCGATGTGTAGAATATGCCATTGCAATATATTAACCTGGAAAAAAAACTTGTACTGCTCTGGGATCAATATTGATCCCAGTACTGCTATATTATATACTTGGTATTGCTTCATAGTTTGCATGGCCTCGACCTATTGAACTCTCTTTTGTCAATGTCAAACAACAATAGCTTTCATCGCGGACAAATATTGTTAGGAATGGCAGGCTTTCAGTGTACCATGACAGCGTTTATCGCACTTTTGAACGTATTTCGCAAATTTCTAAACTGTTCTCCTAATAAACTAGAAGACATAGAGCTTAAACGTTTTTATATGTAGTAATCTTGGAACATGGAGTATGGAGTGCCGTTTTACAATTTATTGCCCATTTATTTATACCAATCATTCATTTATTGATATCAATAAATACAATATATATGTATAAAAAATTCGATTTATTGATATCAATAATTCATCATAAATTATATTTCTCCTACGATCCATATAGGTAACGTCACTCTGGAGAGATGGGTTTTATAAATTTATCCCACATGTTAGATAACACCTAGCGCCGTTCCTATTGGCTGA
>JAUMGZ010181398.1:0-13980 GCA_032359645.1 Pododesmus macrochisma | reverse complement strand
ATAGTGGTCTCTAAATCTCGTTCGCCAGAGCGTTCATGATGACCTTGTGTACATTATTTGAGAAATGGCGCAACATCAAACGTTGTTTGACACCCAAAAAAACTAAGTGATAAAAATGTATTTAATACAACATACCGCGTTATGATAAAGGATGATGTACACTTTTGCAGGGGCGGGGGGTTTGAAAAAAAGCGTGCTGTTTGCAGACTTTGGAAAAAGGATGATAATTATGTATGACCCCTTAAGCAAATTTAATTATGATCCTTTAATACATATTGCTATTGCTGACAAACTGAATAAAGCCCGTTAGGTTTAAATGTTAGTTTGTCAGCAATAGCAATGTGTAATTGTAATGGACCATAATTACATTTGCTTTAATATTCATTACACATATTTACAGTTTTATTGAATGTATTTGTTAAAATTTTGCTTAAATAACATAAATAAATTAAAGATGTGGGATAAACGCATTTGATGAAAGAGCAAAATGTTTAAAATCTTTAAGAAAAACCCTTGACAACACGACGCCATAATTGCAGCACGTGACCGAATGTAAGTATAGCGTAATTATTCCATAACGTCCAAGTAGTCTTAATGAAGGCAGACAACATAGGTACTATAAATATATACAAATATCACAATGATTCCAACTAGTTTATTAATTGTTACAGTTCAAGGGAATGTTATATTGAAATTTCGATAGTTTAGTCGCTGCTGTTATTTCAAATGGGGCAAAATGTTAAAATGTTGTGGCTAATTGAAAGATATTACGTCAGATTGACTTTCTTGACCTTAATCTTAAGCTGTCCGAGTACTGAGGTGCTGAAGGCAACTTTGCCCCACTGACCAAATGGGAGATCAGGTTTGTTTCTCACACACTGATCACGTATTGAAGTGAAAACAGAATAATCGGATTAAAACCAAAAGTGAAATAAAAATAACACATTTTTAAACAGATTTTAACAAATCACACATTTTGGGTGATTAGTTTTAACAATATTGTTCTTTCTTCTTCGTGAATCTCTCACAAATCTTCTATAAATAATACAGATTGACATATCGTAGACATGTTTTATATAACAATTAACAATACAGCATTTATATTTATTGGTGTTCTGAAGTATATTGTGTGCGTTGGGGTTGGATTCAGTTTAAAGTTTGATATGTTTTCATATTGGATAATCTGTATATGTTCAAGTAATGCTAAATGCTTGTTAACTGGTTTAATGGTTAAATGGTTAAATCTGAAAATAAAAATGTTTTAACATTCGCATGAATAAGATCAATTGAGTTACGCCTTGTTTCATAGTTGTGTCAAGTCCGCGACTTCTGTCCTTTTTTCTGTCAGAAGTAAACAAAGACCATCTTAACTTCCCAAGATAAGTGTCGCATTAGAGACAGAATTACCGTACTGTCGTTCCTGGTTAGTGATCTCAAAATGCCGCATACATGTAAATGACAAGATGAAGGTCTAAAGAAAGAAACTTTAAAAAAAAAAAAAACAACAACCATATAACGTACACTAATGAGGACATACGGACATTTACTTGATCTTTGTACTCAGTATACGGTGCAAATGGTTAAATCTTGATATCTTTTAGTTGTGTTATTGGAGCTGTCAGTGAGTTATATAGTGTTACTGTACAATATTGATGTATATCTGTCGTGTGTAAACTACCTGTTTATAAGTGTCAGTTACGAGTTAAAATCTTTACTCTGATAACAATCTCTAAATCAAGTACAACTTATGTCCTAGGGTTCTTTTTAAGTAAAGAGTGGAAAAGTTACATGTGTCCCTTGCACGCTAATGTAATGATAAATGCATCCAGGTGTGTTATCAGACGTAAGTTTAAATGACAAGTTTGAAATATTTGCACAGGTATGCATATTTATATGCTCAACATGAATTTACATGCTTAATGTATACACTTGCCTATACAACATTATCAATTGTTACTTGTTTCTTATATTAGACTGCTGTGGTAACTCAGTTGACAGAAGCATTCCCTTCATGTGTGGTAAGGTCACGGGTTCGATTATATTATATGTTTCAACATAATCATTTGTACTTTTCATTGATATATCTTTTTGATTGCATTTCATCACGTTTAAGCATGAATGTACATGAAGAATGAATTTAAATTTTGAGAAATTGGAAAAGAAAAAAAAGATGCGACAAATTACATTTCTTTAAATCGTGGCTTCTGATATTTATCTAGTATGTCAATGTTAGATTTTGATTTATTTTGGATATCCATTATCGCGTTAGCCAATATTGCACAGAAGGCTTTAGATCTGCAGTGAACTCTTTTCACCCTAGACATTATTTTAGAGATTTGTATCTTTATTAACGTACTTTTTTATATCCTGTTTGTATAAGTTCTATTGACAAGGTGACTTTATGATTTGACGTGCCTGACGTGTTTCTGGTTGCGTTGTATCCCTATGTTATTTCCTAATACCCTCCTGTGTAGTCACATTTCCCGGTGACCTGCTTAACAAATGTTTGTCTGTGGATGCATGGATAACTTTCTATCGGTATTTAATGATAACATTTATCGAATTTAGACCCATTTTCAAACCTAAATGATTCTGACCAGTGGCGTATAAGTAAATGGGTACATTTAGTTACCTTTTTTAGTTTAAATACTTTGCACCGTGTAACATGGAAATTGCTTTGTTGTACTAAATATTGATAATGGTTTTATATACTGATTGGTTTTGCTGATAGCGGGAGTTAATCAGTAAATATGTTAGCAGACGTTATAATGAAATCGCCGCGTCTGCGAAAATCACATTATCCGGAATAAATGAATATTAAAGGCATTTAAAAATGAACATGGCAGTATTTATAGATCTCATTATCAGCTATAATTATATAGTACACACACAAGGCTGATGTTATATTCATGTCTAGTGATGTCGCGTAAAAAGGTATTCTTACTACTTATAAACACAATATTAAAAAATGAACCCCCCCTGTTTTTTGTGATTTTTTCAAACAGGTGTGGTATATGGCATGTGAAACGTTGCAATATTCAATGCTTTTATATTCATGTTCAATACTAAATTTATAAATATCACAAATTGTTAGGTCGAACATAAATTCCAAAAGTGCATTACCAATATTGAACAATATTTCAGATATACTGAAAAATAATTGAACATCAATTGAAAAAAAATATATACTGAATTATGTACCTGCCTGAAGTAATAGCACACGAGTTGAAAATAATTATTAATAAACATAAAACATTGAATGTAGATTATTCAACAAACATAAATATAAAATCATTGAAATATTGTAACGTTTGTTTTCAAAGGTTGTTGTTTGTTGTTGTTGTTGTTGTTGTTTTTGTTGTTGTTGTTGTTTGGTTTTTTTTATACATGTATGGTATGATTCAAGAACTATGTTTATTCTGAGAATCTTGTAAATAAAAAAATTGTATTTCGAACCATTCAATTCATTGAATGGCCGTCCTAAGTTCTTCGTCTGTGGTAGCTGGCCTCGCATATTTTTGGGATGAGGTTTTGTGTACGTTTTATTGCCATGTGATGTTTTTTGGCGCTTCCTTGGTCGTCAATCCCTCTTATTTAGATGTTATCCTTCATAAAAACTAGTATCAAATGACCACAGGGCCCAACATTCAGCCCACATCTTCATTATTCATTGTTTAACATGAATACGTCATGTCGCGTGCGTTATATGTTACATTTTGTTTATATTTTCCCCCTAAGTATCTGATCCTCGTGTGATCAGGGGTAAATTACCGCGTCATATACAGCTCCTGTTACACCCTAGCATGTCAATGTCACGATACATCCGTCAATGATCCAACAAATACAGACTTATATTTCTATAATTCTTTGTTCTGTTCACACGTCTTGATTAAGTCTCCCCCAATGATTTCTTCTCGGGAGTCTTTAACAGGAAGAACGTTCACGGAGGGAGTCTGGTACGTTCAATGTCCGCATTGCGTGACATTTGAATCCGCTATGAAGAAGGCATCGATGACAAATCTGTGTGAGGGGGTACAGGATGAACGGTTTGATAGCAAACCCCTGTGAGGGGTAAAGGATGAAATATTTTGCAACAGAGACCAAAGAATTATGCAAACAGCACACAGAAATAGTTTCTGATCAAAGATAGTACGGATATTCATTTTTAAGACTTAGATATTATTATAATGTACATTGTAATCATAACAAACAATCCCCATTGTTTGAATTAACTCAATCAATATCAATCAATAACTAGAAGGTCTTGAAGTCTGAATTTTGTTAAAGATGCCAACTTAAATACTCAATTTACCCTTCATACCTTCCTCTCAATGGTTGTGTGGTTCAAATCTACATAAAGAACACATCTAGTTTGAAATATATATGTAATGTAAAAGTCTACATAAAGGAAACATCTAATTAGAGATATATTTGATATGAACAAATCTTCCTACAGAAGACAACTATAGTTCTATATCGCTTGATTTATTTAGAATCGACGTGACTTTCGCAATCTTTGAGTGATATCTTGACAAGTAAGATATATATTTTGACAACAATGGATACATTTATGGGTAGAAAGTATCACAAGGGGTGTGATTAATCAATCAAGATTTAATTAAGCTATAAACTGGTTTTCCCGTTGTTCCCTTCTCTCCGTACGTAGTTAAGCTATAGACTGGTTTTCCCGTTGTTCCCTTCTCTCCGTACGTGGTTAAGCTATAGACTGGTTTTCCCGTTGTTCCCTTCTCCCCGTACGTAGTTAAGCTATAGACTGGTTTTCCCGTTGTTCCCTTCTCTCTGCAAGAACAGTTCTCCTGCGCAGAGCAGCGAGTAAACCGGAAAGGCTAAGTCCAGATTTAGATTTCGCTTTTCTGTACACGTGTGCAGGATTTGGCTTCCTTATTAGTATCGATGCGTTGGTATAAGTACAATTTGATTGTGTCTGCTGATATCGTGTCTGTGTCGTCTGTTGTACCTCATTAATTTGGTTAAATGCTGCATATATGTATTTTGCCCAAACTTAATCACTTACTACAATATTCTGTGTTACTTTATAGATTCATTTAAGCCTGTTTACGTCTTTGAGTCGTGAAGATCTGTGAAACGTGCTACATTATTTTACACCATAAATCTCGTTTTTTAGCCTTCATGTTACATTGATCTGAATAAAAACATTGTTTTCTTAAATGGTTCGACTCAACGCAGCAACGATGTGTACAACCCTCTTCGTGGCTATACGTTTACATGTGCTGTTATGGTATGTATTTATTTGTGTAAAAAAGTTAAACAAAAAAAGCCTTTCGTCACTTCTTATAGAAGTACGAACAATAACAACCCCTAGAAAACCCCACAACTACAACATCACCAACATCAACAACATCACGATAAGTTACTAAAAATGACAAAAATTAAGTGAGGTTTGATTTATCAAGGTGCTTCATATAAAATCTTCTAAAGATGCTTCTTTGCAGTATGTCATTTGAGTAAAAAATTAGAATAACCAAGACGCTAGTTTATTGCCATGGGTAAACTTAAGGAAGCATGGAACGTAGATATAAATTGCATCGTATATATGTATTAAACTTTAAAAGACCAGCGTAAAACATCTATTAAACACTACATAGAAGCAAAAACAGGTGCGCTCGAAGAAAATTTTCCCTGCGACGCTGTTTTTCTTGGTTTGGGCTGCGTACTTAATACTCTTTCTTTTGGGTCAACAACCACCATGCTTTATTTCAACAAATGACCACCATTCAATGTTCAATTTTCTTAAAAACAATTTTGGTTACGTGACAGATCCGCATATACCTGTATTTATAAATGATTTTTATCTTTCCTCTCATATTCAGTGCGTAACCATTCTCTGCCTATATCACCTGCACACATAGACAGTAACTCACCAACATTGAGCAATTAAATTTACATTAGGTTTATACATTTTTGTGTATATTACACAGGTATTTGTCATTTAGTGTATGCACCAATGAGCACATAAATATGCATCGTACATAAGATAATTGCTCTGTATGCAACTGAATTAAGTTCCAAAGCAAATGTAGCCGTTTCAAATACTTTTGAGATGTTTACTTGCGATATCACCAAGTTTTAGCCGGATTTAATGTACAAAACTGATGTTAAAATATGCCGTAACGATGTCGTATGATGAATCAGTGATAGCAAACAATTATTCAAAATCATAGTTCAAATTGCTCTATTTAGTCATCAAAGTATTTTAGACTAGGCGTTACCTATATATCTTGATACATCATCCAGATGTAAATACACTTATCTAAAAGTTAACTCGTGAAATATTGTATTAAGCGTTGTTGTCATCCATCTTATTTATGTAACGACATCACATTTACAACTATATATGTTGCTACGTTTAATGGGAACTCGTGTAGATTGTCGTCTGCCAGTGACCGTGGTGTCTGCATAGAAACAGCACCACAGATTCAAACGTACTGGTTTGAAGACGCAGTATATTATAGTTGATATATACGAGATAAAGCAAAATTGTAAAAAGCTATGTCTTTTTGATGCTCTTTACTCCAAAATTTAAAAACAATGCCATCTGTGGCGTCCTTTAGAAATACCTGGTGTCAAACTGATCACTGTTGACGCTTTATTTCTGGAAGACGACGTTGCATAAGAGGGGCAAACTGGGCCTTAACTTCCATCTGGTTGAAACAGGCCTATAAGTTGATTTTTGGCTTTTCAATTATTTATATATTTGTCAAACTTTCCCAATGTTGGCCCCCTAGTGGCGCCATCTGGAGATTATATCCCGTCATTTAAACAAATCTGAATCCACTTTCCCTGTGGATGCGTATACAAAGTTTGGTTTAATTTGGTTCAATGGTTTTGGAGAAAAATTGGTAAATGTAGGGGGGGGGGGTTTTAACATATTTGCTATTTTTACTAGTGTTGAGTTTTGACCACAAGGTTACGCCTTGAACAAACTTTGTTCTCCACGCCAAAAGGTTACTACATATGCAAACATTTAGCTCTAGCCCTTTAGTTTATTAGGAGAATATTTTCGACATTTTGGCCCCCTAGTGGCGTCCCTGGAGGCCGAACCCTATCATTTGAACAAACATTCCCCTACGGATGCTTCCTACCAAGTTCGGATGCATTTGGTTCAGGAGTTTCGGAGAAGAAGTAAAAAATATAAAAAGTTAACGACAGACGAGGACGGGATATGCATTAAAAAATTCCACCTTGGACCTTTGGTTCAGATGGACAAAAAATGACTGTCGTCATTATAACCGTCTTAAATGTGTACACTTATATAGCAGAAATTATTTTGTGATAGGAGATTTTAATATAGGGAATTTTCATTGGAATTAAACATTACATCCATAAATTATATGTAACATAAGGACGTAGTCTGCTTCAAGCTGTGTGAAGTCAGATCACCTTATAAATAGCTTAAATACGGTAAGGCCATTCAAAATTATTCAATGTTTACCATCCACGGGCTGATCAGTTCTGAATCACTTGATGCGGCAACAGGCCACACAGAAAGTTGCAACGAACTATTTCAAGATAATCATTAAGTTTGTTTCTATTTTAACACCATTGCATATAAGCATTAAAGTGGTGCATATTTCTACAGAATCAATCCATAATATGTCATCTTTTTCTTCCAAAATAATGTTTTCAGCGATTTATTTTTACTTTGAAAATCATGTAAGGTTCATACAAAATATATTGGCATGGTCTTAATACGATAATACACAAGTGTTGTTATTCATACATTTTGAAATACAAAGCGACCAAGCAACACATTCAAGTCTGTCAATAAAAACTATGAAAAGTCCTATACGAGTACATGTATTTGTTTATACTTTTATGATCAAGCTTGCTTCTACATTGCGTGTCTACAGTCACTGTGGTTTTACTGAATGTCTCGATTGCTTTCAAGGACTCGCAACCATACTTTGCCATCTATCAGAGATATGATATCATGTGTCTGGTCTCTGCCTTTACTTAGTTGTGAATATTGTCCTGGCTAAAGACAAACAGACAACACCAGGATCCATATATTATCTAGTCAAAATCAAAAGTGGCTATTGTCCATAAAGCAGTAATTAGCATATAATTTTGAAACCAGGATAAAAGCAAGGTCTCTGGCTTGTAAAACAGTGAAATTTGATAGCATTGTGCAGTTTGAAGCATTAAATTGTAATGGCGGTATACATAGAGTAAGCGCGTGGAACCAATATCAAGATTTCAAGATTGTATTGGTAACGCACAAGTATATAGTACAACACGAGGACATAATTAGATTCACAGACATAAGAACAAAGCATATGACAAGATGGACATACATAATATAAACAGTATAACTTTCTACAACACTTCAAATCAGAGCCGGTCAAGTAATATTATCATGAAACTTCCAAAATAATATAAAACTATGGCGTGGATGGGTTGCAGTATTAGACATAACTAACGCTCTTTCCATGTCGTTTAGCACCACATTTGTCCCGGAAGTGCAGCTTATTTGATACACCTCCATGTAACGCTAACTTGTCTCTTTTGTCCTTACAGGGTAACGACTTTAAACATTACCATTAGACTTGAAGACAACACTCAAGGTGAGTCAGTGCGAGTTCTCTGACCGTCCACCTCCCCATTGTGTCTTAATGAGATGCAGCGAGGTGTGATGTAAGCAGATACCACAAACCCCTAAATCTTCTATTGGTCTCTTATCATTTGTGCCCTTAAAGGGTATTGTTGTATACAATTACAGTACAACAATAGGTTTACACCGAGTGGGAAAATGTTCATGGTGATCTAAATGTGGAATTAAAATCAAATATAACATGTCGCCACGGCTACAGTCGATATAATTTGAGTGTTGAAGTGTTACTACAGTTGTGTGGTCTTTAAAAAAGATTAAAATCTTTCCAAGAAAAAACTCGATGTCAGCTAAAATATATTACCATGAAGGATTGAAATTTGGAATTAACAAAATATGCTGCTCTAGAAGTGCAGCATGTTGTGTACAAACAGGACACAAGTGCAGACAATCATTTAGAAAGAAGTTGGTTTTCAAGGAAAGCTTGAATGTCTATACAGGATAGGTGAAACACCATATACAGCTTGTGTGACACTTGTATAGATATGAAATGTGTGTTTACACTGACCTTCGGTTAGCCGTTTTCAGACGCTAAAATGTATAAAAAGAAATAAGAAAATATAAGTTTTGTCAAACTAACAAACAACACACTAAAAATAGTCACAAATAACATATTATCCGAAAATTATCATAAAAACAACTTGTAAAAGTACTAAAAATAACCAAAACGTCAAAGCAAAACGCACATTATGTTGGTAATATTCATCTTAAATCGGTCATGGTAAATACTTTGCCATACTTAATTAATTTGTTTATTTATGTACTACGACATTGAGTTATGTTTTCTCCAAGTGAAATGTTGTGGGGTATTTTGTTTCTACGAAACCTTGGTTTTCAAGGAAAGAATTTGAAGTGTTTTGAAAAAACCATAGAGAAACACGTTGTTTGTATACATGTTAAAAGTCTGTTGAGAATAGCTCATAAAAAGCTAGATTTCAATAAAATTGATAAACTGATTATTGTTGCACTTTTCTCATAATATTCACACAAAGTTTCTCGCTTTGGTGAACAGAGAATAAAATTCACACGCCATTTCTCGACTGTCTGTGTCTTAGTTTCCAATATTGATCTTGGACACGCGTGATTTTATAGATATGTCTCATTGATTTCTACGTTTCCCGTGAACACAACAAAGATTTACGCGATTTTAATTCGTTAATTTACCGAATATATTCAACCGCTTAACCAATTAACATATTTGTCTATACGTGAGTAAATTAAATTTGCTGTAAACATAATTTGTTTGCACTGTTAGTGTCTGGCTCTCGTGTCAGTACACATTCCATGTTTTAGTTTCTGTTTGTGTTATTAAATCTGAAATGTATCTATAATAGTCAGTCGTCAAGACACTTTCCAATATATATGTTTAAAGAACATTGAGTATACTATGAGAATTATAAAATGTGGCACGTGAATAGATTTTTTTGTTTGTTTGTTTTATTGGTGTTTAACAACTTACGTCCCTTTTAACTCATGTTTATGTCATATCGAGACGGTGTCTGATTCTGACGGTGCGTACTGATGGCGATTCTATAGTGTTTTCTCACTGAAATATCACGCTGCCGTCACATTGACAAAATACTTAAATCGGTCACATTATCCTGAAATTGAGGCAACCAGTCCTTTTCTCACAAGAATGATGAGTGTTTAGCAGGGATCGAGAGGACTGCCTAATTCTAACGTCTTATGTGTGATCCACAACCGTCCGCACACAAAGCAAATTCTCTGTCAAATGATCTGACGCGCGGGAATTGAACTAAAGTCTCGGAAACGGAAGAGGAATGAACTTAAACTCGAAGCAAATGCATGATCGGATCATAAGAAAAGTGGATAGAAGGGGATTGGTTATGACGTTTATCTATATATTAAAATTTACTATAAATATTGTTTTTGCAGCAGTAACTCACTTTGTTTTTTGTTTGTTAGTTTTCCTCAGGTGTAACGTCCCTTAAACTCATGTCTAGGTCATATCGAGATGATGTCTGCTTGTAACAGTGCAAACTTTGGCGACTTTCTAGTGTTGTCTTAATGAAATATCACACCGCAGACACTAGAAATCGTGAAAGCTTAGTAGGGAAACAGGCGATAGCCTAACTTTAACGTCTTATGTTTTGACGCGGCCGGGATTCGAAACCCCGCCTGGGATTCTACCACCAGCCTACCAGCACGAAGCGAACGCTCTTCCTCTGAATCACTGCACCGGTCAAATGTTCCGTTGTCGGTAATCAGTGGAAACAAAAGACAAATAATAATGTCAACATTATCGGAGTAAAATGTTCCATAAAACAGCTTTCTTGTAAGGTCCAGCATTCGTTGGGATGTTGAAGCTTTTTTCAGAAAATTGAGAATCGAAGGAGACCGTGATACCAAAACAAACAACTGATATACTGATACGCGTACGTATATTATATAATGATAAAAACCACCAAACACATAACAAACTTACGTTTTTGTGCCATATAAGACAGACATGGCGTTCCATACGTAAGAGTTGAGTCACTCGCTGTATTTTACCTTGCTCATATATCACTAGTTCAAAATATGAGTATGTACTATAAATACTTTGAAGACATTGTAAAAACTAAACTGAAAGAAAAAAATAAAAGGGAAAATATTATTTATTAACTTAGTCAATGTTCTAATTTGTATGATCCATATGGACATGGCCCACCAAGGTGGCTGAATGATTATAAGATATGAACTATATCGCCAGTTAATAACCTTTTATAACAAAACTTATCTAAAATCTAGAATTCTGTACCATTTGCGCAATGAACTTATATTTTTTTATTGCTCGCCACATCTATAATTGGTTTTTGATAGCGAATAAATAAGTTTGATCTATATTTGACAAGGGTTTAAGAATATTATCTTTAATGCCACGTCAGCGTTTGGCAATTTTGCTAACATTCCGGCGAAGCTGTGATTTTATGGTTGTATTTAACATACTTATAAGCACTTAGACAGCATTTATTGCCATGTTTAACCCAGTAACATAGAGATACACACCAAAACCGTGTATATCCTGAAGATGGAATAGACGTTTTATGAAATACTTCAGTTTACATTTCGGTATATTTTACTGGAATTGTTACGGAAGGCTACAATAGGCATGTTACTGTATTAATCAGCTTTTATTATTATAACACACACAAAATGGCTTTGAACAAACTTCATTATTACTCTCAAAATGGTCTATGGTCAACCTTTAATTTAGCATACAAACCCGGCTATGGACAACCTTCATTTTACCATACAGAACCGGATATGGAGAACCTTTTTTCTAACATACAAACTTGGTTATGGACCTTCATTCTAACACACAAAACTGTCTATGGCCAGCCTTCATTCTAATATACAAAACCGGTTATGAACAACCTCCATTCTTACTTACAAAACTTGGCTATGGACAACCTTCATTCTAACATACAAATAGGCTATGAACAAACTTTATTCTAACATAAAAATTGATATGGACAACTTTTATTCTAGCATACAAATTGGATATGAACCTTCATTCTAACACTAACATACAATATTAGCTATGGACAACCTACATTATACAAATTGGCTATGGACAATCATACAAATTGCCTATGAACAATCTTTATTCTATCATACAAAATTGGTTATAGACAATCTTTATTCTAACAAACAAAATCGGCTGAGGACAGCTTTCAATCCAACATGCAAAGAAATTAACTTGATCTGTCATGTCGATATGTGTCGCAATCTATGAATTAACAAACTTTAACTTTAATATAAGTGACATGGTTGAACTCCATTAGAGATGAAGTCATTAAGGCATGCTCCATTTATGTTGATGAGGATTTTAACCTTAACTTCAGACCAAATGTACTATCGAAATGAGCAGGGTGTCGTAGCTATAACCAATATACAAATAGTTCATTGACACGAGAGTATTAAGCCATAAGCATTACTCGATGCCAAAGACAAGGAAATATCACTCATTGATATAAGTGATTGACAATTTTTCTAACAATATTCTATAAGATATATGTTTAGAATAGTGTATAAGAAACGGAAACATGACGTCCCATCTTTGGCTTTGTCGCAGGTCACCTCAGCAATAAAATTCAATATAAAATGCTTCAGAAAACATTTGCTCCCTGCACATAAAACTTCCGTGTTCACAAATGATGTTTTTAGTTTGAAAATAAATCATATCAATACAAATTTCCGTGTTTGGACACTTACAAATGCGGGTGATCACGAACAACACTATTCAAAGTTATATTCCTTAAAGAAAACTACTCTTACTTTTCGTTAGACTCCAACCCAAGATCTCGGGTCGTTTTTAATACAATATTTGAATTCAATGTCATAAAAGCATTAACACATGCTGGTACAATGCCTTTGAATTTTAGACTGGTTCTCACCCCCAATATGGGTTTGTGTCACACCCCTGTGTATACCCGTTTATTAAATTTCGAGATCACTCTATGCGACCTGTTAGAAAATCGATCTCAGGTAGTATTAATGTCGTTTTCACGTGCTACAGAACCATGAAAAAACGTCATTATAATTATGGTACCGAGATCGATTTCACGTGCTATGCAACAATGGATTTACGTCGTTTTTGCAACACCGGATGCGATATCTCAGGCTCCACGTTGGAAATTGATATAGGGTACGAGGAAAAGATGGTAATGTATGTTATCTCAAGACTCGGCTATCGCCTCGCCTGAGATGTTATACAAACATACCATTCTTTGATTGATATAATTCGTTCATCGACAAAACATGTACGAGATCCAATTAACACCAAAAGTGCATTGACACGAGGGCATTATAACCACAACCAATCATACCAACAGTTCATTGGTACGAGAAAATTATGATGATTGCGACTCCATTTCCCTTAGTACGAGGGTTATACTGACTTTCATTCATTATACGTGCTATTCATTGGTACGGTGCTATTTTTCGCTTGTTAGGTTATAGGAATTATTGTCTAATCTGATTTTCTGATAACATTGGTAAACAATTTAATTTTTACCTATAGACAGGTAGTGACAGAATAGCCTTAAGGTACATAAAAATTGACACAAATATATTGAAGTGTATTATACGTGTAGGTACGAAATGTAACAGATTATCATAATGTCTTGTTATCTCCTGTAACTTGTAAACAGGATATTGAACTGGGTATAGTGCTCAAAACTAGACAGGTGTTCTCAAGGAAAGGAAATTATTTTTTAGACATTTATTTGGATTTTGTTTAAGGATGTAGAGATAGACTGAAACCGTGGCAAAAAGCGTACTACATGGCGCTCCATAATACAGTCAGAAGGGCGTCACTGATATAG
>JAUMGZ010181387.1:0-13980 GCA_032359645.1 Pododesmus macrochisma | reverse complement strand
GATAACCAGTTCTGTTTTGTCGTGTTCAGGTAATGTTGGTAACGGTATGACGATAACCAGTTATGTTTTGTCGTGTTCAGGTAATGTTGGTTAAATTATTTTTGGTATCTTATTTTGATGTATTACATATTGATGTCTTAGTTTTTGGTATATTGGTCTTTGGTTTCTTAGATTTTGGCATGTAGGTTTTAGGGGTCTTAATTTTTGGTGATTGGAATTTCAATGTCTTAGTTTTTGATGTCCCAGTTTTTGGTGTTTTTTGTAGTTATTTTGCACTTGATCTCTCTAAAAACAGAAAACATTGAGATTCACTTTAGACAAATAATAAATGAACAAGTACCATACTCGACCTAATAGTTGTCAATGTCCCTATTAGCACTCCCTCCTTTTTCAAGCACATATGGTATATGGTTAAAGTGAAAGTGGGTAATTATGCATGCATGGGTACACAGACAAATGGCGGTAACTCTGATGCATTAACAAAGAACAAAACACTGACAATAATGTGGGGTATTTGTACCTTTAGAATTATAAATACATTATGAAGATAAATTCATTAAATATAGATCTTCTCTTTTGATGACTTTCATTATCTTATATTAATTTCAGCTCGCTCATTGTTCCTGTATAATAGTTAGATCCATTATGAGAGAGAAATGCAGTAAATATGTTCACAATGTTTGGACTTGTAATATGGTCCTAAAAAGCGCCCCCCTATACTTTTTCTAATTTCTAAGTGGCCTGGGCGCTAATTAGGTTGAATAGGATATATTATTATTTTATCACTACAGTAGACTTAATCTTACTGATTTTCTTCATCACCAAGTCCCAGTCGACCATCGCCACCGTGACCCCAGGAGAATATTTTACCATCACTTCCAACAATAACGACATGCTTTGGTCCACAGGCTACAGATATCACATCATTGCTGTAATGAAATTCAAGGGTAACTATGGTTACTGATATAACAGTGATGTTGGAATTAATCACAAAGGTAACCATGGTTACCAATATAACATCGATGTTGTAATTAATCACAAGGTTAACCATTGTTCCTGATATAACATCAATGCAGTAAAAAACAAATTGTGTTGATATCAAATTAACAACGTTTGGTTCACAAACTAGTGTCCTTACACACACAACCTAGGAAGGGATTCAATGATTCCTGGTCTGGAGCAGGGGCGACAACTCTTACACACAAATAACCTAAGAAGAAATTCAATGAGGCCTGGTCTGGAGAAGGGGTGACAACTCTTACACACACATTACCTAAGATGAGATCGATGAGGCCTGGTCTGGAGCAGGTGCAACAACTCTTACACACACATTACCTAAGATGAGATCGATGAGGCCTGGTCTGGAGCAGGGGCAACAACTCTTACACACACATTACCTAAGAAGAGATTCAATGAGGCCTGGCCTGGAGCAAGGGCAACAACTCTTACGCACACATTACCTAAGAAGAGATTCAATGAGGCCTGGTCTGGAGTAGGGGCGACAACTCTTACACACAAATTACCTAAGAAGAGATTCAATGAGGCCTGGTCTGGATGTTGATGAGCGATCTCCATGTCCCAGGCAGCCATGAGTTCCATCACCACATGTCAATATTATACCATTGTCACTAGCAAACACACTGAATCCATCTCCGCACGAGGCTCTGTAAAATAAAACATGGCAAACGTTCACAAATGTCTTCCCTTAAATTAGTTCGCAGTCATGTTCATACAATGTGACTCTCATTCAACATGATTAGTTAGACAGTCTGAGAAAGTGTAGTGGGTTTAAATTCATATTTGAAAATTCTGGTTAACATATGCACAAAATCACAGACTCCAGAACTTCTGGTGCATATTAGCTCTACAATTCTTGTTATCTTTACTACAATATAGACTTACATGTACAAGTGACTAACTCCAGAACTTTTACTTTCTAGATTTTCCGATGAGAGACTTCTGAAATATTTACTTACATAAAGTCTACTATACACTTAACCTTCACCAAGATATAGATTTTCCTGTGAGAGACTCCAGAACTTTTTACATATATAAGTTCTACAGTGCACTTGTTAATTGTACCTTGATATAGACTTTCCTGTGAGAGACTCCAGAACGTTTTACATATATAAGTTCTACAGTGCACTTGTCAACTGTACCTGGATATAGACTTTCCTGTGAGAGACTCCACCAGTTCTGGTTTGTGCTTTGGTTCATTGTTACCATGACCTAGCTGACCTTTGCTCCCGTCACCCCATGTAAACACCTGTCTCTCTGTGGTAACCACAATCACATGATCCTCACCTACTGCTGCCTAGCAACGAAATAGTAAACAATGAACCATGAAACTAGAAACAACAACAACAACAACAACAACAACAACAACAACAACAAATCATGTATTATTACATAACTTTAATGCAGATTTAACTTTTTGGTGATGTACTTATTAAGTTATTGTAAATGTCAAAATTGAAAACCAGAAAACCCCAAGAAAACAAGAATGCCCTAGCACTTGTTCTTTTAGAGAAATAGATCGACTGAAAATGAAACCTTAACATTGGAGCTAAATTTTGGTGCAGTTGTCGTAGCTACCGGAAAGCAACACACCTAAGTCTAGTTTTTGTGTTGAGACAAAGATTATCTTTAGTTAAAATCAAAAATGATTTCTTTGAATTTCTTGTTTTTGATTTGTGCCCCTGTTATAGGTATAAATTATATATTGACAAAAAAAATTGTGCAATTTGAGTTTTTGTTCTTTTTTAATATAGAAATCAGCAGTCTAACTATCTAAACATATTAAGTTATTTAACAAGCTTTAAACATCCCTATGACGGCTGCTTCGAAGCAAGATTTTGGGTTCGGGGTGGGTTGTCTCACACAGAGTATTGTCTCTTTCCTCTTATAAATATCATATTTATCGGAGGCATGTTTCAGATATCATTTTTGTATTTGGACTCTATCTGTTATGAAACACATTTTAAAACTTAAAGTCACACTTGGCATTGCATTCAACTTCAATCAAACTCATGACTTAAAATTTATTCTTTCCTTTAAATCTTCCCCAAATATCATATGCCAGAGAAACACTGTAAAACAAATCACAGATAAATACAAGAATTGGATACTTTACGTGTCTGATTTTGATTTTAGACGGAAGTTCTAATGGGGTGATAACGGGCTTCTCACCATCCAGCTCAAAATAGTAAAACAAGGATCTGAAATCAAAATAAAACATTTTTTTTACTATTCCAAAATATCTCAGTTAAGCATGTCATCATTGAGAAATAACATGTCATTTGGTCTATGAAAATATTGCTGGTTTTACAACAGATAAATTTAAAACTTTTGACACAATTTTTGTTAGTTTACACATATTTAAGACACTTGTACAATGAAAAAGCATACAACAGCAGTAATGTATGTCATAAAAACTTGAATTTGTAAATATATATTATGCTGTGCACCTGTTTTCTTTTTTTTTTTTTGGCCAACAACAAAATACCTGTGTTTTCTGCTAATTTCAACGGAAATGTTTATAGGGTAGTTATGTTATATATGAAGTTTTTACATAGGATATAGACAAAAGTGCTGGCATTAACAGTGCTTGTATAAAAATTGTCAAAAAAATCTTTAGGATAAACATGTAAAACGAGGGTGGGTAGGGTTAGCAGAAACACAGATCAGGGATTAATCTAGGTTTTTGGGGAAAGTGCCCTTTCAATATATATGGGGGAATGTTTTTCCAACTTTGGGGGAAAATACATAAACTGTTTGTCTTGAGTGAATATCTGATATTTATGTGTACTATATATACTATATAGCTAGCTTTAAAAATTTTATCTCAGATTTTTTTCAAGTAAAATCCTTCCTTGTGCTACATGGTTTAAGTCTCTGTTTGTTCCGGATGCAATATATTTATGTTCCTCATGCAAATATATCAGATCACTTCTGCCCTAGACATATATGTTTCATGATTTCCGGGAATTAAACAAATATGATTGATGATTTTCAATTGTTGCACGAGAATCATTTGGTACTTACGAGGAAAATAAAACAATGCATTTATAAAATATTAAAAGATAAATTTTGAAGAAAGGGGGAACTTTAGTGAGAATTAATAGGGGTATTGGGGTTCCTTTTTTCCAAGGGGAAAGTGCCGTTTAAAGGCAGCAAAATGAACCTAGATTGGCCCCTGCAGGTGTTGCTTAGCCTAAGCATACAGCATGAATTATAACAGAAAAATATAGGGCATCAAAATGAATGTATTAGACTAATGTAGTTCAATATTTTCACTCTGCTTTTTATGTTGATATGTGAATTGTAGTCTTAAGTGTATGTAAACTTAAAGTTAACTATATACTCAGTTTATGACATAAATACAACATATATCAATATTTTAAAAATCTCTGTAGCTTCAATGTCATAATCACTGCCTACTTACACCTGTCAATACGGTCATGAGTTAAAAACCAACTAGAATCAGAATTCATTTGTTATCCTTTTTTAGGGAAGCTGACAGTTAATTGTGGATGGTCAGTGGTTTTCACAGGGTTTTCACAGTGACCACCAGGATAGCTGGACGTGACAACATAATGATATGCATGCAACATCATTTACACAAATAAAATCAATATTTCATGCAAAGTCAGAAAATTAATTTTAAAAGAACAGGAAAAGATTACTTACAAAAACTCATTTCTTTAAAACAAGTCAAATGCTATCATTTTACTTTTCGGTGAGAGCGATTTTTACACAATTTAAAAAAAACTTCAAGTGTTCCACCAACTTGACCTTGCATACCCATACATTTTTAACTTATTTCTATGGCAAAACATTGTAGCTACCTATTTACTGAAACATGAAATATGCTGCAAGACGGTACATAACAACTTCCATAGAACAGTTACTACAATTGAATTACAAAAAGACTTCATTATTAATAATTAACTGTTACTAAACTCAAAATCTTAAACTGAATAAACAGTCACAATAATATTACATAATTCATCTTTAACAAAGAGTTCATGCAATACTAAGCAATACATGTAATGACATCATATAAAATCTTAAATGGCAACATGCAATGGCCGACATAAACATACAGACAAAATAAACAAATTTAAAGTTAACTTATAATAAAACGTCACCAGTTTGAAAATGGGTTATTTTTCAACAGAGCTCTTACTTACTGACAGTTTAAAAGTCAAAATGTTTTTTATTTATCACATACAGTACAACCTGCTCTAGCGACCACCTCTATAAAGAGACAATCTATACATAAATACCACTAATCAGGTCCCTTGAAGTCTAATTACACATAATGAAGTGTTTTGGAGTTCATTCATATTGTACAGGGACCAATTTTAACCATTACCTCATGAACTTTAAAAAATCATAAATGCATGCAAAAATTAATATATCAACCACTGAAACCAAAGTATAACCAATATATATTACAGTCTATCTATACATGATGTGTTATTCATACCTTTTATCCACAGACTCACTTTATACATAAATAAGATTATTAAATTACAGGTTCATGTGACATGTGTGAGTAAGACTTAACAAAACTATACTTCTCTACCTATCAACTTTTGTAATATCAATTCAACTTATATAGTACTAATTATATTATTGCATAAGAATATACAAAACTATATTTCTATACTTCTCAACTTTCATAATATTAATATTATTCATAAAAATACTAATAATATTATTGCGCAAGACTAAGCAAAACTATATTTCTTTACCTCCCAACTTTCATAATATAAATACAAATGTGTGCAATGGACATAAAAGATCCATTAAGGTATTTCACCAGTACATCATTACTTCCTGTCATTTTCATATTTTGATGACATCACATTTTCAAAGTAATACAATATTTACCACCATTTTCAATAACCCCTCTTTTGACAAGTGGGAGTGAGACCATTAACCAAGAGAATTTTTATGCGTATGGAGTCAATTTCAAAATGTGCCATAATTTTTGAAAATATATTATTTTATGTCTATCATAGCTACCACATATTTCAATAATACTGATTGTAATCACATTGTTCTAGCACGGAAGCAACCATTATTGTACTTTGCACTTATCTTCGTCCCCATTCAAGGAAGTTATAATTTCATTTTTGAAAACGATTTTCAAACCAAACTTAACCAGTTACAAGTTGATTACTCAAACCATTAGACCGAACCCCATGTTTCTAGTATTGAAGAACAATATATACGGGTATTATTCAAACCTGATTTTCTTCTTTGACTTGCCCCTGCCTGCATCTGTTGTGTTGCTATGGGATACCCCTTCATCTTCAATGTCTGATGAAGGATCTTTGTATTTCTTTATCAACTAAATCACAGAAAAGTACTTTTATAACACAAAAATGAAAACGATTTAAAAAGTGACAGAACATATTATAAATCACAGAAAAGACTGGGATTTTTTATAATAATAAAATACTTTTAGTTAAGCAAGATGCATTATAGAAACTTTCCTGTGTTGTATCAAATGCTCACATTAAAGAATATCATGTTAATACCAAGGATTTTTTAAAACTATTTGTTACCTTTCTAAGTCAAGAAATCAATGTAATATGAATTTCATTTTAAAGTCAACACTATACTGGTAAAAACTAATAACCCATTGAATACAGTTCACAAAATAAAATGTTAAATCTGAAATAAAACCTGAATTTTCAGGGAGGTGTTGCTCCCTTCTTAATAGAATTGAGACAGAACAGAAGAAAAATGACCCCCTGTATCAATGTACATGTAACAGCCTACTCTTTTCTAACATAAAATGAGGATGTTGTTTTGACTATATGACATCTTGTGATCCTAAGGCAAACAAGTGAAGTCTCACCTCTGGAAGACGTGTGTACATAAGTTCATCAGCAGACGGCCGCTGATCTGCTTCCTGTTTTAACATATCCATGATCAGGTCCTTAAACTCTGTGCTGTAGTTACCTTTGACAGGTGCAAATTGACCCTGTAGTTAAACATTAAACAGAAATTGGTAAACTTTATAAAGAATTAATTATCAATATATGGAAACAAATCAAAAATCAACCCACACAAACTGCCAATATTTTAGTTGAATTTGCAATAGTTCCTTTAAAATAAATAACTTTACCTATATTTCCCATAAATTCAATACAGTGATATTTAAGAGAGTGAACACATTTTCTGATATTTTTAGCAGAAAAATTAAATTACACAGGGAACAAAAAACTTTTTTGTCAAGGGCAAATAAAAGAAAATACATTCCTAATTTTTATTATTTAATTACTTTATAGAAAGTTTGCCTTAACAGTAATTTTCGAAGGTTGATATTATGTATTATAACCCTCAAAAGAATGTCAACACTACAATTATCATACCTTCATTATTTTGTTGACAAGAGCTGGTAAGTTTGAGCCTTCAAATGTTTTCTGCAGACATGCCATTTCATACAGAATACAGCCGAGAGCCCAGATATCTGACTTGTCATTGTACGGCTTGCCTTCACACTATAAGCAATACATAAGTATGAATAGAATCAACAGAACAAAAAGACATACTAGAAAAGATATTAAACTTTAACCAAGCAAATTCTTGAAAATTACCTCCCCTGGAAATATTACAAATGATTAACAATGGAGACTTAAGTTTTCTAAACTACCATGGGCTCAAGAAAAAAGACATGCTAGGAAGATATTAACAGAGATATCACAATAAATCGTTCAAAAAAACATGTCTAATTAATTGTCCTTTATGTGAGCTAAACAAGAGACAAAGACGAACATAGAACTTGACACTGTATCTTTACTTTATAGCATCAACTCACCATCTCTGGACTGATGTAGTATGGTGTGCCAAGGACGGTGTTAGCTCCCTTGTTTGCGGAACTCATCATTTTGGAGATGCCAAAGTCACCCACCTTGATGACCCCTTCCTTTGTTAGGAATATGTTTGCAGTTTTTAAATCTCTAAAATGAGAAACAAATGTAAAATTGGAAATAGAAAGTGGAATTTTTATTGATAAAAATTTGTTGTTTTAAATCATCAACAGAAAATGAAGTTGACATTAAAGAATAAGATAATGCAATACTTCTTGTTTCGTATTTGATTTTATTTTTTCTCTTATTTCTTAATTCTAAATTGCAAATAAATGATAAGTGTTACTTTTTTAAGTGCACTTAATAACTGCCTGTCAACATAACCCTTGGGTTGGACGCACACAGTCAGGATTTCAAAACCCAAACAAGAGACATAACCATTATAAGTTTGTATATTTAGATACATTTCAAACCCTTATAAAATATACAAACAAATCAATACTTGAATCTGTGAAATACCTAAGCCTTCATATCTTCAAAAGCAAAATCTTAAATCAACACAAACATTTTCCATCTCGTATCTTAAATATAATTTGTGACAGCCAAATTATCTAAAATTACAATTATTGTACAAACCTGTGAAGAATATTGTGCTCGTGTATGTGACGTAGGGCGGCCACAATCTGCATTCCCATAGACAGTATACACGTCTCTTCTAGAGGTTTATCCTGCTGTGACAGGAACTGTGCAAGTGTTCTGTAAAATAAGGGAAATACTGATCAAGTGTTCTGTAAAACAAGGGAAATACTGATCAAGTGTTCTGTAAAATATCATAGAAACTGAACAATAAAACTGAGAATGTTCTCTATAATACCAAGTAAGTGTTCTGGAGTGAACACGACTTTGAGTGTTCTTTACAAATGAGCAAGTGTTTAGTAAAAGTATGCAAAATTAATGTAAACTAAAAGTGACTGAGTGTTCTGTAAAAGAGTTAGGTGTTCTGTTAACAAGTTAAAAGAGTCTCTATTTTCTGAAAAGAGTCTAAGTATTCTTTAAAAGTGAGAAAGTGTTCTGTAAAATAGTTACCATTTTCTGTAAAGAGTCTAAGTATTATTTAAAAGTGAGTAAGTGTTTTGTAACTGAGTGCAAGTGTTTTGTAAAAGTGAGATAGTGTTTTGTAAATGAGTGCAAGTGTTTTGTAAAAGTGAGCAAGTGTTTTGTAAAAGAGTGCAAGTGTACTGAAAGGTGAGCCAGTATTCTCTAAAACAACACAATACAAATATCCAAGGTATTTTGTTTGAGACAATACAATTTCCGGCTGTTTCAAAATAAGACCTACCAGAGTTACCTCCCTTCAACATTATTTTCATTAAATCTATTTAACAGGCAAGTCTTACCCTCGATATACGTACTCTGACAATTATCAGTACAATTCTTACCCTCCGTCTGCATACTCTATCTCCATCATGAGAACACCATCCTCTTCAAAATGAAACCTATCAGAGTTACTTCCCTTATCAACTTATTTTAATTAAATCTGGTGACAAACATTAGTACGATTCTTTTGACAGAAAATGTACAGTTTTGTTCTCTTTGATTTAAATTACATAAAATATGATTCTGACTGAAAACACGTGAGTCAGGATTAGTATAATTCTTACCCTCCGTCAGCGTACTCTATTTCAATCATGAGAACACCGTCCTCTTCAAAATGGTCATAATAACTGATGATGTTAGGATGGTCCAGCATCGCCAGTATGCTCACCTGTCAAATTCACAGGTAAAGTATGAACATTAAAAATAATAAATATTGGTATATGAAACACTGTATACATTACCAAGCTGTTAATTCTAAATTTGCATCATTGCTTGTAATCTTTATTTTTCATGGAAATAACTTTTTTTAAGGCTGTTTGTTTCAAATTCTAAATGGTATTATAACTTATATTTTTGATAAGATTCTGTTCCTTGCTTATTTTTCATAAACCTTTGGAATGCTCCTTTTCAAAAAATACTGATTGTAATTTATTTAAAGTATCTCACTCATCTAACAATTTTTTTTCTCAACTATTGGCAACACTGATATGTAAATACTTGTGACAATGCCTTTCATCTGTTTATGACTGTGTTTGTGTGGGGCCGCAGTGGCCTAGTGGTTAAAGTCGCCGACTTGTAATCATAAGAGCCTTTCACCTCATAGTTTGATTCCCGTTCGGGGCGTGCTAGTGTGAGAAAGTTGCCAGTGACTTGCCGTAGGTCAGTGGTTTACTCCGGGCACTCCAGTTTCCTCCACCAGTAAAACTGGCACGTCCGTAAATGACCTTAGCTGTTGATTGGACAATAAGCCCTTAATACAAACAAACAAACAAACAAACTGTTTTGGTGTATTTGCTTTACCTCGTTCAAGGCCAGCTGTCTTTCTGCAGCGTTTAAATCGTGCATGTTAATCTCCTTCAGTATTACCAGTGAGTCATCGTCTTTCTTCTTGTACAAAACAGCAGCCCCATAAGCACCTAAAAATTGTAAAATTTAAAATTAAAGGCCCCCTAGATATCCGAAAAAAGTATAAAATGCATTTGTTATTCAGTATCTGTGACCATAGACAGCCTAACATAGAGACCAAACCATTAAATACTAAATAATGCAACATTTCATGTAAATCAACATAGCACAAGAGCAAAATGGTGGCTTCTACAATTGACAAGCACAACAAAACTCAACACAGAACTTATTTTGAAGCTATGTGATAACATTTTTTCTTAAATTTGTTTTCATTTTACAAAAGATTTTATATAACTTGTCTTGAAGTGTTGGTAACAAATGGCCAGAGACTCACTAAAAATGAACACTTCTTATACTCATTTCATAAATCTCATATCACATAATTCATCACAGTGATTACCTGAAGTAACTATACAGGGATGAATTATGTGGACACCCTCTATAAACTTTTTGAATCAGATTCTGTGACAGGATTACATACCTTTTCCGACAGTTTGAATTTTTTCGAATCCTTTTAGAGTTTGTTGCTGCTGACCGCTCCAGCCTCTTAACTTCTCAAGTTTGAAGTAAAGTTCTCCAATTACTCTGTACAATAAAAATCAGTTAAATAAACTGGTTTCATCACCTCATACATAGGCATTGTATGTTAAAGTATATAATGGATACAGTTGGTTAAATGTTTGTTTGTTTTATTAGGGCTTAATGTCACTTCCAGAGTTTTTCACCGATATCGTGACAAAAGACCAAAGGAGAAAAAACCAAACTCTTCTTTGAACAAGGATAAAGTCATTACACATGTACTTGGTATGTGAAGAATATAGTCACCAAGAATCGACAAAGGTTTGTTATTTTGAAAGCTAAAAATTTATATCATTTACCATTTATAATTTGGAGTCAATTACAGCTGAATATCATAGTTCAACTCAAATATTAAACATTTCTCAAAGGCAGGCTTTGTGTGCAGAGGTTATGTCCCCTACTTATAAAAGCCTCTGTTTGAAGATTGACATCTAATTGTTAAAGGGCCATAACTCTTGTCATTTTAACGTAACTTTCACAATCTCAAACTTATCCTTGAGACATGCCAAAGTTAATGTTCACTACTCATTAAAGCAGGATATAAAATGAGTTCAGGGTTACTTCAAAATTAAGAAAATGATGTGCCATAAAAGTTGGTTGGTATTAATTTCTCAGAAATACAAACTCCAACATTTTTTTTCATATAAGCACTTAGCAGACATTTGGAGCACTGTATCATATGTTTAATTTCTATTAAGATATTAAATGGATTGTCTCATTAATCCCCATTCACAGCTATGAAAGTTATTAGGTGACAGCTCTAAGGTCAAATGAAGGGAACACTTACATCTGTTTAACAATGTTTCCTTCCGAGTCCATGTTTCTCTGTATGCCGATATCTGCACCAATGATGTCCTTTGACATACACACAGGCACCTGTTAAAACACATCACAGACATGTTAATTGGAGTATCTAAGTCTGCATAGTTGCCAACTCTCCCTATTTACGAGGGAGTCTCCCTATTTTTCATACACAATTTTCACTTTCTACATCAGTATAATTCCTTAACCTTGCTTTTTAACATGCTCTTACTTAGTGCATTGCACAGAACTGCTTAAATAAGACAGTTTACACTTTTATTTTATCATATAGGGCATTGTATATAGAAATTAAAGACATTTAAAGATTTCGCTACACATTTTCTCCCCCATGAAAATTTCAAAAAGTTGGCAAGTATGAGTCTGATTTAAGTTAGATGTGCGAAAAAATGCAAATTCAATACAGCAGTGAAAACAAAACAGCTATATATGAATGGATATGATGCACCTAACCTCGACCACAAATTCAACACTGCATGAAAACGTATCTTTTCATAAAACACGGAAAATGTACTGTGTGAATTTAAACCTGTAAACAGTATTTACCTTGGTGATTGATTCAATTTCCTTAGTTACCAGCGTCATATCATCATTCTGTACAGCATGACAGGCCAGAAAGTCCAATCGCTGCTCCCGACACTCAGAATCAAGGTTACCAACCATAGATGTAAAGAAGTCTCTGATTGGTTGTAAATCTACCACAGTTTCCTTGGTGATTGTCTAAAATAAAAAATACCTGTTCTAAAATATCTTAATTTCTGTAATACTAAAAATATCAAAAATTATGGGGATTGAAAAACAGAAGTTTAGGAGGGTTAAGTATTGTGAAACAAATCTTTCTAAATTTAGCATCCATTGATAGAATTGTTAATGAGTTTATAGGGGTTTAACATCACTTCTATTATAATTCAGTGACATCAAAATAAAGTAATCAGATATTACAGAAAGCAGACAGCATTCTTTATAAAATCAATTTCTCCATCAAAACTGTGATTTTTTGTTTTCCTTCGATGTGGGGGATCATTGATGTGCCCTTGTTACTTTCTCCTAGGTTATCAGTACTGGAGTACAATGGATACAGGACTCTCAGCAGTCAAAGTCTCGAAGCCAATTTTTAATGCCTACCCTCAAGGTTTATTTTGCCATCTTGAGACCAGCACTGTTAAATAAGCATTGATCCATGACTCTATATAGCTTATGTAAAAACTGTAAGTAAAGTAAAAAGATCTGACTACCTACCTCCCCTAATACTTTTGCAGCTTTTTAGCAGAAACTCAGGTGTTTTAGTGTAAGATTATAATGCTGTGTCAATGTGATAAAGTAATAGAGTCAAACCTGCCTTAAAGGTCACCTTTTTTTAACAACCACCTGTCTTTAAAGGCCAGAATTTTTAGATTCCTTCTCTTCATATTTCATCTAAGTTGAACCTGTATTTAAAGGTCACCTGTCTATAAAGGTAACTTTTCTTGGCTCCCTTTAGTGGTCTTTAAAAAGACAGGTTTGACTGAACATTTGTCTTGAAAGTAACTCCTACCTTTTCATCTTTCCCTGAGAGTTGTATTGCAGATGTTACACAGCTCAACACCACAGCAATACTGTGAACCAGTCTACCATTAAGTGTGTTCTTTACAAGATCTGTAAACAACAATTACGACACAGATATATAGTTTTTCTGTTTGGTTAATAGAAGTTTTAACATCTCTTCAACTTATTTAAAGATTACATTGGAACAGTACAAACTCGTGCCTGATTTTCTAGTCAGATCTCACTGATATATCACACTGCAAACACATTGACAATTTTCAAAATCACATTCTTCTGATGCTAGGTTAACCTAATCTTGTTTTATTTTCTAAATCTAAATCATTGTGCAACAAAGCCACAAGATTTCCTGCTAGGATCATACACGAGTCAGAAAATCTTAAGAATAAGTGACATGGCGCTACAATATTACACAGTCTTAGCCGTTTACGTTTTAAAGCAATAGTCTGAACAAGCAAAATTATATAATCTATTTTATGATAAATATATATGGCAGAATTAAAGAAAATTTCACCAGTTCGAAACCAAAGTTTACTAGTCATGGTTTGTTTGTTTTTTTGTATTAAGGGCTTATTGTCCGATCAACAACTAAAGTCATTTACGGACGTGCAGTTTTACTGGTGGAGGAAACTGGAGTACCCGGAGTAAACCACTGACCTACGGCAAGTCACTGGCAACTTTCTCACACTAGCACGCCCCGGACGGGAAT
>JAUMGZ010181376.1:0-10006 GCA_032359645.1 Pododesmus macrochisma | reverse complement strand
GTATTTTAGATGTCTGTCTTGGGTTCATGGTATTTTAGCTGTCTGTCTTGAGTTATTGGTATTGTAGCTGTCTGTCTTTGGTTCATGGTATTTTAGCTGTCTGTCTTGAGTTCATGGTATTTTAGTTGTCTGTCAGGCTTGAGTTCATGGTATTTTAGATGTCTGTCTTGGGTTCATGGTATTTTAGCTGTCTGTCTTGGGTTATTGGTATTTTAGTTGTGTGTCTTGAGTTCATGGTATTGTAGCTGTCTGTCTTGAGTTCATGGTATTCTTGTTAAAGTACGACAGCTAATCCTTGTTTGATACATTATATAATGATATGTACTTAATATTTAAATAACGATACATTTGACATAATAACATTTATTATGACTGAGCAATCTTTACTAAGATACGTGATAGATTTATTTACTTTTGATACGCGATAGATTTTGTATTACCATACGTCTACTTATCCTCTAGGTATCAGCTGGGCGCTGACATCTTGTTGTCCCTCGCGGCATTTTTCCACGACAGATCAGTCTAAATTATACATCTTCACACTTTCAACATTTATAGCAATCAAATGCAGCACTATAGAGCTCGGGTCATATCTACTTGTGTTAAAACATAAAGGACAGTTTTTGACCAGTCACAATCTTTGATGAGTCACAATGGCACGTACCAATGCTAACAAATACAGCTTGTTTGGACGGTATAGTTGTGGGAAGTACAAACATATATACGCATCGAGACAGAAGCACCGAAGGTAGGTTATTACGTCCATTATACACCCAATTATTAATCATACATTCTGGAACCTAACATGCATTGGGATATAATATTCATATTGATCCCAGACATGCACAAGGATGTCTTTACCTTGCGATTTTCATCAAATCTCCATACCAGCATCCTGTACTGAATTACATGTGTCGTTAAGATGAAAACAATAACATATTGAATGATATTCTGATTAGGTTCTAGCACACTTATGATATTGACAGGTGCATGACAGTAATGCAATATGTCATCACCTGTATAATAGTATTACAGAATGTGGCATGCAGGTGACAATAGCTTTGAAAGATTTTCGAGCTTATTAAAGTTGTATTAAACTTAGAAAGTACAGCTCACTGTACATTTGACCTTGTTTCTAAATCGATATTCTTTTATTTTCATAATTCGTCAAAAAAGCAAATGTATAAAATGAGGACTTAACAGTCGTTTCATGTGTTTAAACTGACGTTCATTTTGATTTTGAAGTATGTTAATAACATCTTAAGACAATTTGTTAGTTTGAGTAAAGTGAGAGTTTAAATGGAGTACATTTTATGTGGAAAGTTTGCTTTAGTTGCACTGGTCATTTTCGCTGTCGGATAGTGCGCAGTTTAAGACATTTCATTTCCCCATGTATTGGTTATTATGACGGACAGTACAATTTAGTTATTCCTGTAACAGTAATTTCTCTGACGGACATTGTAATATCTAGAACATTTTAGCTCACCATACATAGTTCATTTTTCACTTACAGGATAATGGTGAAGCGTTTATTCTGACACTGTTCGTCTTTCTTTAATATATATTTAGTTTGTGTACACGTGTGCTTTATTCACATATATACATGTGTATTGTATGTCACGTGACATTTGTAGACGCTACCACGTCCATTCATATTTCATTTATGAATGGCTTTCAATCTTTATACTAAAGATGTCATGTTTCAGTTTCTAACTTTATCTGGATTTATGTACCTATTATTCAGTTTTGTTTGTTGTGACTTCTAGACTATTGGTTGCCAGATTTAAGGCATAAAACTAAAATAGGTCCCTATGGCAAATCTTTTTTATTTCCTTATTTTATAATTTTTCTTATTTCCTGTCAATACATATGATAGGATTCTGTTAAGTATTTGATGAAAAAAATTAAAACTGTATATAAAAACCCATCCTTACCTACATGTACCTACACATATCAAAAGGGGTTCAACTACAACAAACAATTTTTTTAATGATAGCCTAATGCTTCATGCATTACGTAGATGCAACATCAAAGTAGAACAGATTATCACATTCATTGTCTAAGTGTGATACTCCCAACTACAACCAATTATGGTCAACATTAAATCATCAAAAAAAGACATTATTGTACGGTAATAACCCACTGGAACTATGTGTTAATGTCTTCTGTCTACTGTAATCGTACATATTTATAATCCAGGTACACCTGAACTCCGGTTACGCCAGGTATATTCAACAGTTGTTGTATTATAACAATGTCGTAGTGTCTTCTCTCTGGTGTAATCGTACACATATATATTCCAGGTACACCTGAGATCCGGCTACGCCCTTTATATTCAACTATTTTGGTACAATTATGCATATTAATTATGATATCATTTTATTTAGTTTTAACATGTTTATGAAATTAAAATCAACACAACCGCACCTCGTGTATAAGATCTAGTATTGGATATATTTATAAATGTTGGGTGAATTGACTGGTTATATCGCCGATACGCTACGCATATTGAGTTTGTATCACACATCGCGGTTTATAAAGAGTGCACATCTATATGTCGATAGACAAATTTTTTTAATGTGATTGTTCCTATAATAAAACAAACTAAGCCCTTGTCATCGTATATCACGATTGTATACTCGTGAAAATAAGTTTGTTTAAACAATATTTATTACTTAAATTAATTTACAATACAATACAAACACATCAATTAAATTTTTTGTTTGTTTAATTGGGGTTTAACGTCAAGTCCAGAATATTTCACCGATATTGCGACAAAAGACCAAAGGAGAAAAACCAAAATTAGGACAGGAAGAGAAGCGGTGACAGGAACGGGAAATGAAAGTAATAGAGATAGATCAGAAAGAAGGATGAGCCCATGCAACGGCGTTTCCGCCTACTCTTATCGAACTTTACATGGGGATCTTTATCGTGCCAGGGGGTTAACAATCCATGAACACGGGACCGCCAGCTTAGCAGCCCTTTCTTTGACTCTGTAGGTTTTATTTCACGAGGGCTCGTGTATTCTAAATTATTAAATCCATGTTCTCTAAAGCGTCAATTAATGACGACTGCTTCGGACCCTGAACTTGCGTTCAAGGCGAGGGGTCTCAACTAGTATTGGCTCTTTCCATTTATAAATATTATATTTGTTGGTGGCATTTTTCAGTTTGCAATTGTGTATTCCAGATTATGTATCTCCAACAAGGTAATTTCAATATTGTTCTGTTCTGTCCGGCAATAAGGATGGAACAAGTGAAACGACAAGGATGTTGCATAGCACTTATCGTGTAGAAAGCATTGTTACTATCACCACACATCTAGTCGTCCCGGAACATCATTGTATTCAGTGCAAACAACATACATTCATTCCTTATGTCTCTGTACATACATTCCAAGACATACACATAAAATAAGATCGAAATTTTGTCAACATAATCCACTTACCGGTAGCTTTGTGTAATTAAATTAAAACCAGCCCGGTGAAATATTCTTGATGTGACGTTAAACCCTAATTTAACAAACAAGTTTCAGATTGCATTTTTGTATCATTATCACTTGGATGGTTGCCTCTGCAGGTGGCCTTGCAAGAGGTTAGCCATAACCCATTAGCATTTGCTTCCGAACACGTGAAACTGAAACCCCCCCTCGAGGAGCCATTTCTGTGTGTGAGGCACGCCATCGTGTATTGTCGATTCCTAATGTTCTGCCAGTTATTTTTGAGTTTCGGACCTAAGAAGGTACGGTTTCATACTTACCTGTATTCTAAATTGTTGTGTTTGATGCATATTTCTGCTTTTTATAATGTAAGAAAGTCAGTCAGTCAAGTCTGTCTTTTGATAATATTTAATTCTATATGAATTATAACGTCACCTTTGCTGATGAGAATTGGGTTGTTCAAAACACGTGTTAAGAGGAATACGTTTAAAAGTGCCTGTTTTGACTACGCGCACACTTTAAAATGTTGGCAAGACAATTGTGTATAATTGTTTGGTATGGTTTGTGTATATCGTAACCATCGTGAATTTTTTGTCACCTATACTCGTTGGCTCTTTAGCGTTGATTTACTGAAGTATTGTATATTCAAAATTTTATTTTCTCTCTAGTGCCTCTTAATGACAGCAGCTTCGAGCAAGGTATGGGGTTCGGGACGGGAGTATTTCACACAGTGTTTTGGCTCTTTCCTCTTATAAATATCATATTTATCGGAGACATGTTTCAGATTGCATTTTTGTATTGTTGGTACGTGTTTTTTGGTTGTCAACTTGTCATGATCAATCTTCCTGATTCAGATTCATCGTTCCTTAAATGTTATAAGTTTTATGCGTAGTTATATTGGATAATATTCTACCTATTGTTTTTTTAATGTATATTGTTAATGTAATAAATATAATGAAGATCGTAATATTTCCTTTTTTTAGTTCATTAATGTATTTGTTTCCAGTGTACGTCCAACATTCCTCTTTTATTTGCCCAGGTCCGTGGTCATACGCTTTTGAGTATTATCATAAAGTAAAGTATTTAGTATTGCATACTCAATTATGCAATTCAAATGTTTAACAACAAACCAACAACCTAATTTCGTTCTGTACCAAAAACATATATATACCACAGAGGCATCACGGCGGGTGACACATGTGTAGCAGGAAACGCTTACCATATCGCGAGCACCTGGTTTCGCTTCTTGTTTTAAAATTGAAGTTCGTTATGATTCCTTTTTTAGTTAATTAATATATATTTGGTTCATTTTTCTGTGTGCGTCCAACGTTTTCTTATTATATGCCAATGTCCATGGACTTACGGCCTTAGAATATCGTCTTGTTTTTTCGATTTACTATTTTATTCAATTTGATATAGTCATCAAACCTTGAATATTTAGATCGACCGTGTCATACCACGAGTAACTATTGTTTCCGTGTTCCACTTGGATTAACGTCATGATTAAATGCACGTCTCAGTTTGCTAGTGTAAAGTTTATTCTTGTGGCGACGTTTTATGAAGCTATTGTTTGTTTGTCAATAGATTATGGTCTGTTGATCCTATACTTGCTTTGAAATTCGTGTTTTATCAAGGTATTCAATGCATGATAAATTGTATTGTTTTATTTGAAATTTTAGTTATGGCGAAGTTGAAATGTGTGGCACCCATTTAATTATCTTTCATTTTGTATAACTAGTTACCGATAAGATATATTTATTTCATTTGTGGAGACGTAAACAACATATTTATCAGAATTTGTACACTTTTATTGATAATACAAAGCTACTATGTGATAACTTCTCTTCCGGGTTTCACCTAATCTGTATTGTGAGGAGGTTATTAAGGAACTACTGTGAAATTACTGAAGATTCATAGTTAATAAGGAATTTCAAATTCCAATTCTTAATGTGCAAGATATGCCGCTATCACACGCTTGTTTTTGAATATGCTATATGTAAAACCAACTTTATCACTAGGTCTTGTCAGCAGAATCATATTGACACTTGGTTTTAAGTAATAAACACACGAAAACCAAAGACGATATTCTATAAACGTATGTCAATTGAAATGGGCGAATAAAAGGAGAACGAGAACTCTGGTTGTTAATGAAGTCTTCACGTCAGTTCCAGAGTATTCAACCGATATCGTGACAAAAACCCAAAGCAAAACAAGAGGCCCAAAGGGTTCACACGGATGGCTAGTCTTGAAGATTGCTGTGATGTTAATTAATTACTTACATTCCGGTGCTTAATTGTTTAAAGCAGTTATTGTATAGTTGTCAATGTCTCTCGTTCTGTTGATTCCATCCATATTGTTTTTAACGGTCATCTGAGTAAAATCTGCCTTTAGTGTCAGAGGACATGTCGTTAAAAGGCATACTGTCAAATTTACCCCATTTGCCCCGCCCACTTGTCTCCTGGGGAGTCAAAGACTTCATTTGTACAAAATTGAATCACATAACCCTGCTTCTCGCAGATTTTTGTTGCATATTGTCTTATTGTCCGTATTTACCACTTAATTAATTATATTTCTTACATCATTTTGAACGATAAAAAAATAATGTTGTTTTTGTTCGGTTGATTTTTTGTTTGTTTGTTTGTTTGTTTGTTTATTTTTTGCTTGCTTGTTTCTGTTTTATGTACCTTGTGTTTTTGGAGTCACTTTTGTTTTGATAAGCTGTTTCGTTGTATTATCTAGCCCATTGTTCACCACTGAATATATTTAAAAACCTTCACCGATATAATCATAGTTAACACCACAAGAGTGTAGATCTATTTATAAAGAAGATAAACAACATATTCACATACAAAGTTGTTGATGACTACCTATGAAACCTTGAACTCGTATATAGAAATAAATTTCGAAAAACACCTTGTCTGTGTAGAAAGAAGTCTTATGATATGCATTGTACCTTCATATATACCAATAAAATAATACTTTACTATTATTACATTTGTGTCAACAAGCTGTTTTATCGGTGAAGGATTTGTAATCGTCCTTTTGAAGACCAGTTGTCAAACCTCATGTGTTAACTAATGACACAACAAATTGTTACTACATATATGTATATGTTTACTGGTTATCAAGAACTGGTGTTATTGTTTGCTTCGGAAGCTAGACCTGGAATATGGAACGAGGGTTTCTCAACAGAGTATTAGGTTTTTTATAACAATTACGTATATTGCTGACCTATTTTAGTTTTGCAGTTAACGTTTGTTTTAATAATATTTCATCTTCTTCAACTGTTCGCTCTCTTAGGATGTTTTGAATCGGTTTCCATTATGCAAGTATTTACAATTTTTATAGAAAAATATAAGGTTACCCACTTACAATTAAATTAATATTACATGTACAAATTGAGAACCTACATTATGAGTGTCGTACCATGAATTATCAATTTGTATATTAAATATGTGCCGATATGGTTATTTCGGCGACCCGTAACTGTTATATACTACAAGTGCAGTACACAAGTGGTATATTTCTCTTGGTACTCGTTGTTCCTGTTTAAAAGTTACATTTTCATGAGTAATTTTCTATTCAAATAGCCTTCACCTGTCTGTCATTTTTGTCGATATGAGATATTTAGTTATTTTATGGCAAAAAGTTCTCAAATTGTGTTTACTGTAGTGATAATGTCAACTCAAAATCTACCTATCAAATAACTTCCTGGTTTACATTTATCTATATATAGTGGATGCTTTGTTTCAGAGAATTGCCAAGCACTTAAGGTTTTCAAGACTGATATTCTTTAATATATATAAAACACTCCCTATTCCTTATTTGAATGCGTTTAAAACGAAGAGTCTAATCTTCTACGTTTTTATTTCTTTTTTGTCCGTTTTTGACGGTTGCTTCATAGCTACACCTTGCATCTGGACGAAGTCCTTTTAAACATATGTGTTGCGTCTCCTATATGGATGTGTTGCCCTTTTCAGTTTGCAATAAAAATGTACTTAATGGGAAAATAAAGGAAGCAATAATACATGGCCCTAGTCTGTTTAGGGTGGGTGGAAATTTGGCACTTTGTCTTATTTTCAATGACAAAATTCCCGCAAATTTACGTGTGCGGCAGAAAATAAATGTTTGTCTCAACCAGTTTTCCCCAAGTTATGGTCCTGTCTGTAATAGAAACAGCAATAAGGATTGTATAGAATAGAGAATGAGCCAATATAGAGCGTTACTGCTTACTCCTCTTGAACTTTACATGAGGATCGTTTTATTTTCCATTTAGTGCACACTCATGATATGTAAACATTGAATCGATATTGACAATTGTTAAGGCAGTTTACAAAATGCTGAAAAATTATTACCTTATAAACTGAGATGAACCGTCAATTAAATGTCTAATTTAAAACCAGTAAATATGCACAACAAGAGGCCCATGGGGCCTTAACTACAATATGGACAAAATTCTTCGTTTCTTGCACAGGGGTTTTATGCCCTTTCTTACTCCTGCATAGGTCATATTGAGGTGGTGTATGCTGTGATAGTGCAGACGTATGGCGACTATTGTGATGTGATACCATAAATCTACCCTACAGGAGGACAGTGTGGGAAATGACTCTAAAAACCACATAAAATTATCTCCACTTAACCACTTGGCCTACAATTACTAAATACCCAAACATCCAGCTCTTGGCCATCTTGTTTATAAGATTTTTGAAAAATATTTTCAAATGTTCCCCCTTTTGGCCCCCTATTGGCACCCCATTCAAGTGACCCAACCTGAATCCCCTTCCAATAGTGATACTTTCTAACAAGTTTTAATGAAATTAGTGCAGAAGTTAAAATTGGAGAAGAAGGCAAAGACGTGAAAAGTTAACATATTTGCTATAGTGTTGAACTTTGAACCTAAAATTCGTAACCTAATTTCAACCCTAGGGTTACGCCTTGACATTGGTTTTCCATGCCCTTAAATTACTAGGCCTTCTAGTTTTTTAAAAGGAAAATTTTGATTTTTTTGTCCTGCTTGTGGCCCCCTTGTAGAACAAGCCCCTTCATTTGAACAAATCTGAATTCCCTTCCACTGAGATGACATCTTCCAAGTTTCAATGAAATTGGTCCAGTAGAATTAGACAAGAAGTCGCAAATGTGAAAAAGTATCATATTTTCTATATATGTAGTGTTGGACTTTGACTTAAAAATGTGTAACCTGTTTTTATGCCATGGTCATGCCTTGAAGAAACTTGATTTTCCATTTCCTAATGGTACTACAGACCAAAGCATTAGGCTCTAGGCCATCCAGTTTATGAGGAGAAGATTTTTGATCTCTTGTCAGACTTCACCCATTATAACCCCTATAATGGCGCCCCTGGGGACTGAGCCCCTTTATTTAAACAAATGTGAACCCCCTTTCCTTATGGATGACTCCTTTCAAGTTTGGATGAAATTGGTCCAGTAATTGTGGACAAGAAGTCAACAATATGAAAAATTAAAATATTTTCTTTAGTGTTGAACTTTGACCCTTAAACGTGTAACATATCCTTAACCAAATCTTCACGCCTTGAACAAACTTGGTTTTCTGTGCCCCAACGTTACTAAATACCAAAACATCTAGCCGTAGGCCATCTAGTTTATTAAAAGATTTTTGTAACTTTGACAAATTTCCCCCCTTTTGTACCCCAAAGTGGCGCCTCACGGGGCCCTGTCCCTTCATTTGAACAAATCTTAATTCCCTTCCATAGGGATGCTTCCTACCAATTTTAGATAAAATTGATCTAGTTATTTTGGAAAAGAAGTAGAAAAAGTAAAAAGTTAACATATTTGCTATATTTATAGCGTTGCAGTTTGACCCTAAAACGTGTAACCTATTTTGACCCCAGGGTCACGCCTTGTAAAAACTTGGTTCTGTATGCCCTAATTTTACTACATACCAACACATTAAGCTGTGGGCTTTCTAGTTTATTAGTAGATTTTTGAAATTTTGTAAAATGTTCCCCCTTTTGGACCCAATGTTGAGGCCCCTGGGGAATGAGCCCTTTCATGTAAACAAATCTGAATCCCCTTCCCCTAGGGATACTTTCTACAAAGTTTGGATGAAATTGGTCCAGTAATTATGGACAAGAAGTCAACAATATGAAAAGTTAATATATTTGCTTTAGTGTTGAGCTTTGATCCCCAAACGTGTAACATATCCTTGACCAAATGTTCACGCCTTGAACAAACTTGGTTCTCTATGCCCTAAAGTTAATACATACCAATACAGTAAGCTCTAGGCCTTCTAGTTTATTAGAAGAAGATTTTTTGAAGTTGTGCCAAATTACTCCCTTTGCGTTCCCTAGTGGCCCAGCCCCTTCAGTTGAACAAATCTAAATCACCTTCCCCTATGGATACATCCTACAAAATTTGGATAAAAATGGTCCAGTGGTTTTGGAGAAGAAGTCGAAAATGTTAAAAGTTTACGACGACGGACGGGATTTGTATGAGAAAAGTATACCTTGGACCTTCGGTCAAGATGGACTAAAAAACCTAGACGGTTGATTCAAAGCTAGATCTGGAGTTTGGGATGGGGATGTCTGGCACT
>JAUMGZ010181375.1:0-25270 GCA_032359645.1 Pododesmus macrochisma | reverse complement strand
TCAAAGTCTAGTTAATGTTATTGATCTCACAATATATTTTTGATCTCGTGATATGTTTACTTGTTTATTAACAATATGTGTTCAATCAATATGAATGTTTATTTTTGTAAAATCTTTTTTAAAAGTTCATCATTCATTGATGTATCATTCAAATGTAGTTTGACATATTTGGTCTTATTATGATAAATGTATGTTATTATGCTGTATCAATAAATAGTTGGTATTTGTATTTTATGTTTTCTGAGCTTTTCAATTTCAACTATTAATTGTAAACAAACAGCATTTTGGGGTAATTTCATTACTGTTTGCATCAGGTGATGAAGGAACAAGCAGAAGGACAGGAAGAGTTTGTTTGATTGTTTCTTTGTTTCATTGGAGTTTAACGTCCCTTTAACTCGTGTTTAGGTCATATCAAGACGGTGTCTGCTTGTGATGATGGTGACTTTATGGCGCTGTCTCACTGAAATATCACGCAACAGACACATTGACATGCTACTTCCCTAGGTCACATTTTACTGACAAAGAGCCAACCAGTCCTCCTCCTACCCAGTAATGCTGATCATGAGAACTTGGGAGGGAATGAGAAGATTACCTAATTTTAACGTCATAGGTTTGACACGGCCCCGGTCTGGAATCGAACCAGGTCCTACCAGATCACAAGGCAATGCTCTACCTTTGAAATACTCTGGAAGGGATGTTAAGCCCTAATTAAACAAAAAACAAACTCTAATTATGATTGATATTAAGGAATATTCCCAGAGTACAAGCTGAGCTAACATTGGTAGCGCTAGGTAGCAAAGTCAGAACAATAAATTATCCGAAGGCTTTACTCTTCTTACACATTTTATTGATAACATTCCGTGTATAATAAAAACATACCAAGCATTACATGGTCATTACATGAACCAGTGTACCGTAAATGAACATTAATGTATGAATACAACATTTCAATATACAAAATGTACTTGAATTATGATGATAACACAACTTAATCATACAGTAGGTTTTAATCCTTAAAAAAAAATACAATAATCAAATAATAAAACAAACTTCAATCTTTCCACAATATTATGGTTTCACAACTTTTAATGAGCTGTTTTGAAAATCCCAAGGTTGCAAGAGTTGTCGCCCTTGTGATCTTACATCTTGACAAGGGAGATCATTTTCATCATTATTTATTTAATATTTTTCAATTTAAATACCGGTAATTAAAACTAGAAAATGTTGTTGGGTTATTCAACACTTACATGCAGTGATAAGTACAATATTAAACATTAAAACATTTTTTCAAACAAAAGCTTTGAATTTTTTTCTTAATGCATCAGTGCAATCGTTTTGAAAATTTGCAATTAACTATAGCAGGTTTAATCTATGTTGTTGACATGTATGAATGTAACATAAACATCAATCCACACATATCATTATTTTACAAGCAACGAACATTTAAAACCCACTTATCATTTGATTCACAATAAATGTTAACTTCAAGAGTTGCATTATCAATCAAACTTTTAAAGAAAACATACAATTATTCTACACTTGTCCTGGCAACCGTGCAAACTATTGGACCAAACTGGTGTGATATTTCCCTCGGGGCTCCCAGAAATGGCACATCAGTTTAATCTTAATACAGAGAGAAATTGTTTGCAATGTTGCCAGGACAAGTATGAAATCATTGTTTTATTACCCAAATGAGATACAGATTAAAAATCAAATATTGTAAGTAATGCTGCTACATAAAATAACATATTTGACAGACAATATCCCAATATGAATGTGTTACTATATTAAAGTCCCCAAAAATCAAAGCCATGCTTTCAAATGCTTCGTATGTGAAACATTGACAATATTGAAAAACAACAAGGTGCAAATGACGTCATATAAGTACGTTAACATTATCTCATAACACCTGGAACAGTTTACTTCTTTTCGCTACTGGGATATAGCACTTTCTGTTGTAATACAGAAAAGGACTTTTTCCTGACTAGATAAGGTTTACATAATATTGTTATCATTATAGGAGATTATTTATGTTGCAATGTATCGTACATAGTGATTGGACGTGGGTACATGTTATACAACATAATATGATGCGAGTATGATTCAAGGAAAACATGAAAAACACAATACTGAATTTTATAAAACTAAAATGTGGTCAGTGAAATCAGAAATTACATTTATCACAAAATATTTTTATAGTTTTTTGCGTAAAACGATTTTAACACAATACAGATCTATAATTACAGTTTCAACAATTTTCTTCAGGTTTTATAAAACTAGACAAACTGTTAACTAGAAACTGAAAAATATGATGTGTGTTTAACACACATATAATGTAGAGTCAGGCTCCATTAATTCAGACCAATACTTCCCAGCTTAAATGAGATATTCCTTGGTTGAACATCTGTATAATAGGGAAAACAAAATACTAGAGGTTTATGATATAGTTTAGGTCAACCAATTATTAATAAATGTTTAGCAAAAGTACATGTAATTACAAATGTATGAGTCCCTTGGTTCTCAGGTCCTGCACCTATATTAAAGCCCAGTCATAACAAATTTGTTATCAACACAATTTCAATTCTGTGGCAATTTAGGGAAGATGTGTACAAACAGAATAATTATATAATTAGCTAATACTTCATTCAGTATTAACTTTTTACAGATATTACAAAACAAGCTACAAAACTAACACTGTCACTTCGCATATATCAATAGAATATATGAAAAAAGGATGCTATTTAAAGGCACAAAGAAACAAAAGGAAGAAAAACATGCCTACCTTCTTGTCGATCTAAACTGACAAGAAGAGGATTGAGAACCAAGTTATTAAATTAATTTTATTTGGCCTTTCAAACACAATCATCATGTATAAATAATTGCTAATACTGCAGTTGTCAACTAATGCATTTTGGTGACTTTTGTGATTTCTTTGTAGAGAGTATACACATGGCTATCCCAGAGTCCAAACAATATTAACATGTGACACAGATGAAGGAGGCCACTACTGGCGTCTGTAGAGGGATATGTATTCCACGACAGCTCTATCATCCCAAGTAATAGTAATCTGTAAAAATTAAGAAATTTACTGCACATGAAATCGATACACATTGCATATTAAAAATAATAGAAATAAAATAAAAGAAAGATACAATTTTTATTTTTAAATACGTTATTTTTTATTACCAAAACCATACCTAATTTAAACGATAATATAGATAAGCTTTTAAAATTGTCGTCATTAAATTTTCAGATGATAAAGGATTCAGAATAGGTTTAGAAATAGCAACACAACATTAAGAGATTAAAAAGAATCACCACCAAAGATTACAATTTACTTGTGTTTCAGTATTGTGTTAATTTAATACATTGTGTGAAAATGTAATACAAATCTTACCTAATCACCGTAGGGTAAGCTGTTGACCATAACAGAAAATGTAACGTGTGAAAATACCAGACATAAAACTGATAATGCAATGACCTACTGAAGCACATTCCTATAAAGTTAGCTGTAAACATTGGCAACAGGATCTGTGAAGGCAATGTCAAGGAGGAACAATATTTAATAAGATTCTCTTCCCTGTGCATGACACCTTATTGTGATATGAAATGCCATGATGACCTGGAAAACTGCTGGCTGGAGCTTATGTTCCCTTAAGGTTCACCCAAGTCAGACAGGTTGAAAGGTAGAGATTAGATAAAGATTGGCACGTCCTCCCGAGAGAACACTATGCTGGCGGTCCTGTGTACAGAGAATTTTAACCCCCTGGCACTATCAAGATCCCCATGGAAAGTTCGATATAATAGAAAGTAGTAACGCTGTTCCTGTTCTATGTTCTCTACTCTGTTCTTTTGTCATGATATCGATGAAATACTCTAGAAGTGACCATTAAACCCTAGTTAAACAAACAATCAATCCATAAGACTTCACTGCCCATCTAATTTGTGCATAAGATTCTATATATATTGTACAAAAAGGATATGGGTTGGAGTCAATGGCATCTTGGAAGGTTCCATCCAAAGCTGTAACTTAATATGAAATAAACTGCAAAAGACAAAATTTGAAAATAGCAAATATTAAGTACAATGTATAAATATATATATATATTCTTGGTCAGAGGTGCATGGTAGCCACACATGACAGTATGCTATTAAGAATTCAGTTCGAGCATATGAGTTATCATTGAGTGAAGTTGTAAATAACATTTATTTAGTGCTTGACAACAAAGGATGCATAAATTATATAGAGAACATCTACGATTAGTGGTTTTTGGAGCAACTGACAATTATACAGCATAGTTTCAAATCCACATACTAATATGAAATATCATCCCAATTATAAATTTGCAGAAAACTAAATATTAACTCAAAATAACTAAATATAAACTCAAAATAACTAAATATAAACTCAAATTATTATATAAAGTTTACTGAATATAAACTTTAAGTTATTAATTTTGAACATCAATGAAATGAGATACACATTTTCTATATTAATCAAAGCATATACATGAAGAATTAGTACAAGCCGTTCTAACTTTAAATACTTTAACACAATTTAAATATATCATTAAGAAATATTGGTAGAGAATTGCGCTAAGCGTTAAAGACCTGAGCTGGGGTATAAATAGCAGCCAATGAAAATAAAACATGGTATTTTCAATTTTTAAGCCACTTTCACACTGGAGCAATATTTTTTGAAAGGCTAATAAAACAAGAAATTTTCAAGACATCAAGTTGTGCATGGAAGTAGGATTCAACATTGTGAATCTAAAAATGTTATCATCAAATGTTACAAAAATTCGTTTAATCCAATATTTTGAATTAAAATCCTGAGGCAAGGAGATTCAAAAATTTGATTGACAGCTTAGGGAGACTGGTTTGTTTACACCGGATACGGAAGTAGTACAGATGGCCATAACAACCCATGTGTAATCTATCTTATGTGCAAAATCATGCAAACATACCTTATTTTCAAAATGTGTGGTCATTGCTACCAATAAATCCAGCCATAAATGTGTAGTAGTTCTTATCTAAGTCATTCATTAGTTATTCCTGATAAAGCTTTACAACAAATTCATTAAGACAGCTGTATGCTAACACTAAATAAACATATCCCAGTCATGACAGAGTCTGTAACATAACACAGCATTCTACAAATCTTATCACAGGAACGTACTTTATAGTATAATGTAAATAACAATCATTCCCACATATGACCCATGTATGGCACGTTGGCAGGATTAGGGAACCAACCTCTAACTAATGTTAACACGCATTTTGGAATTAAATCTCGTCTGTGATAAACACATTGTTTTCTCTTTGGGTCTCTTCTTAATGCTGTCTGCTTTCTTTCTATATATCTCGGATCTTTCCAAACATTTCTATGAAGTAGATTAGTCCAAAAGTATTTATATCGTTCTTTTCTCAAGGCAGAATTCCTGATATGAGGGTTCTGGCTTTCCGTCTCCCACCATATCTGTCTATTGTTTTCATCAGTAATACATGGACGACATAAACAATACGGACATTCTTCACGTTCAGGATCTTGACTGATAGTAAAGTTTTCAACAGTTCTTTCAATGTCTGTCTGTCTCTCATTACCTGTATTGCTTTCCTGTATGTTTACAACATTCAATTCCCAATCATTGTGTTCAAAAAGATGATTAATTGTGTCTTTTTGTAACTCTGAAACTTCAATTGTTAACAAAAACTTTTTCTCCATGCCAGACTCCGCCATTTTCGTCATCAGTATCATTGTTGACCTGACCCTAGATAGTGTGATGTGTTTCACACAAAAGAGTGTCAGTAGGAAGGTGAAAATGGGGACATATATTTTTATTGTCTCAAATAAACAACATACATTTAATTTGTTTTATGAACGAAAACCATTGTGATCATATTTCTGTTATATTTTGAATTATTTTCTTTTGGTAAAAAGATGTGAAAGTCAAATCTGTTCTCACAAGATTCCCTTATTACCTTTTTGTACCTCACTAAGTTTGGAAGATTGATTCTCTAACTATCCCTTCCATGTAATTTGGCGGGAACACTAGTATGATATGGTGAATATTTTATTTTATAAATGGAATATTCTGTAGGGTGTCAAGGTTCTTATTGTCTTAAAGTGACAGTAAATGATAAAATGAAAAATAACAAATTGGTTGTTTTAACGATCAAAAATTCAATGAAAATCTTTTTACAAGATGAAGTAATCTTTTTATATGTGTTTTTTATAAATAAAAAATATAACTAATTTGAAACCGTGGAAGAAAGTATTAATGCTACCCTTGCATTCCTTTAATTAAACTATTCCTTTGTATTGGCTAGGCCTTATTTTGAAACTGACAAACACTGGTTGCATTAAAAAAATGGCAAGTCCAGCTAAAACACGAAAGCGTACACCAAGTTTTAGGATTGAGTTTTCAGGGGATCAGCAAAAAAAAGATCAGATATTAGGAAAATTTCAAGATATCAAAAGTGTCTTATCAAAAGAGTATGATAAACCTATTGGAAATTTACAAGTTTTAGAGATTGTCCTGGAGAACTGGCTTAAAGAAAAGACAGAAAATGTAGGACCATCGTCAAATTCAGATATTCCAAGTCCATTCATAAAAGTTACCAAAAAGGATGTGAATCAGAAAATTTTTCTCTGTGCAAAAGATTCTTTGAAAAGATGCATTGCAGTTGCCGAAGGCCATGCACGGAAATGCACAGAAAATTTACACTTTAAAAAAATCACTCAAAAAGGACATGTAATTATGATACGGATGCAATGTGAAAACCCAACAGAACCGCACAAATTGTTATGGTCATCTTCTCCTTACCTGCCAAACAAAGAATATCTTGTTAATAACAGAATTCATCATGGCTTTGTTTGCAGTGGAATTTTACCATCACACTACACCAAGTTTGTAGATGGTGCTGGAATAGGGAAAATTAACAAAGAGAAACGGAGCAAATTTTTCAAAGCACACCATCATCATATCCAGGAAGAGTATAAGAAATCCACTGCATCATCACTACTGGAAGAGGTTGCATCATATGAAGAAACATATGAAGGGTGTATTGATATGATGACAGATGCAAGGCACGGCTGGAGAAAAAATGCAAAAGACACAAGTGTTGTGGCAATCGGAGAAAGTACACACAAAGTAATTTCTTGTGTACATGTCACAAAAAGTGAGGACCCTGTATCACAGAGACACGAAAGACTTGGTACTGAGCGCATTTATGCTAATTTAAGAGATCAAACAGTACCAGTTGGAATTCACTGTCATGACAGGAACTTGTCCATCAATAAATTTATAAGAGAAGAATGTGAATCTGAAAATCAGAATGACACATGGCATAGTGTCAAAGCAGTGAAAAAAGCTCTTAAAAATGTTACAGCAGGCCCTAATTATCTTGAAGGGAAAACATGGTCAGATCAATTGAGCGATAAAGTAGAGCCTGTTGCTACACACCTTCATTGGGCAATAAGAAATTGTGACAAAGATGAAGAAAAGCTTAAAGCCTCTCTAAGAAACATAGTAGAACATTACAAAAACAATCACAACTCTTGTCATCCTACATCTAGGTGTAAATTGGAGAAAAAGTATGAAACTAAAAGAATTTGTATAACGGACCCTACAGCAGAAAAAATGTTGTTGGGGGTCATTGTTAATTCTAACATATATAAGAACCCACAAGATTACATACATGGAAGAGACACATTTTATGTTGAAAGTTTCAATAATGTCATTAACATATACCAGGATAAACGCATAAGTTTTAGTGATTTACAGTACAATGCCAGGGCAAACCTGGCAGTTTGTCATTGGAACGAAAATGTAGATAGGGAATATACGTCAATCTGGAAGCCAAGAAATCCAACAACACCTCGCAGTACAAAAGGCAAAAAGAATTATAAAAAATGCACTTTCAAATTCAGAGAAAATATATGGAATAGATATATAAACTTCATCTACAAAAAACAAAGAAGAAGAAAGGCAAATGCATAAAAAACAAGTGGATTACTGTTAAGGGACACATATGTACACTAAAATTGTAAGTACAACACATTTTATGACTAGCAGCAGACCCACGTGTTTGTGTGTTAGTGCCTTGGCTGCAATCTATAAATAGAAGTTCCCTTCATATAAGATACGCCTCCAAGCTAAGTGTTTACCACCTGGTAAAAAACTAGGTCAGTCCCCGGACTTTAAGCTGTTCTTTAGGATATCAACCCATGCTGTCAAATAAAGATTGTTCTCCGGCGGTCAGTTCTTCCACCTCAGATGTAGGGGCAGTGTGCATGGAAAAAAGATATGGGCATTCAAGCACCGCTACTGTGATAAAATCAGGACAAAACGAGCCGATCTTAACCAAAAATTATCAAATTTGGAAAGAAACAAAAATAAAGAAAACATAAACAAACATGATTTTTTTCAAACCAAAAATGGTTTAACTTTGTTTTTAAATTTTAATTGTTACGTTATAAAGCCAAGAGTTTTTTTTAACCGTACCTCAAGGGACCAAACACACTAGGCTCTGCCCAACCTGCTAATTTGATTTGCTGCTGTCACACCGAAATGATAACTAAAATGGTTTCAATTTACCAATTATGGATTTTAACGTTTAAAACATGTATGCCATTATACAAACCTTTGTTTGTTGCGTTTACTATTAGAAGTAAATCCTATTTTGACTAAGTTTAGAGCTAAATTTTTGACTTGACAATATTTCCTCATACCCCATGGTTACCGCCTTCGTTTCCCCAGGTCTTGTCTATTCTACATTCAGTTTCTTTTGATGACGGTGATTTCTTTGTCTGGTATGTTGGACGGGGTCTTTTCACTCAGAGAAGTGATTTGTCGTCACTTTAAGATATATTTATTGGTGACCTGTTTCAGTTTGTAATCCTGTATATTAATAAGCGGTTGCAGAGAAGTTCAAGGTGTTTTTTAATGTATCGTAATTTTTATATGATTATACATCATATGTACGCCTAACGTTTCATGGACAGGGGTAAAACGCTTTGTGTCAAAGCTAGGTAAAGCAGGAATAAGCATCCTGGGAGAAAACTCTTTTCGTTGATTTTTTACCAAAAGCACCGGATCAATTGCATCAAAAATGGGTCCAATATAAGAAGCAGCCTTAGAAAAGGGGATTACATAGACGGTGCTAAGATTCCAGGGTAACCACAATAGACAAAAAGGGCAAATGATTTATTTTAAGATAAAACATCGTCTGTTTACAAAACAGAGAAGGCCTGACACTTAATAATTGTATAATGCTGTGTAGTTATCTTTGGGCACGGAGAAATAAGGTTTCTGATAGCATAACCACAATACTGGGGTCAAAAATATATTATTCATGTAGGGTTGAAATTTCGATACTAGTAAATTTATTACCTTTCACGTTTGCGACGTCTCCAATTTTTTTTTTAAATTTTAACCAATCTCATTAGAAGGCATCCTTAGGGTAAGGGGATTCAAATTTGTTCAAATAACGGTGTTAGGCTTCCAGGGGTGTCAATAAGGACCAAATAGGGGGATTTTTTTTTTAAAAAATAATTCCAAAAGTCTTTAAATTAACTACAGATCTAGAACTTCATGCTTGTATATATAGTAACATAGGAGAATGGAGAAAAAATTGTAACCCTTTGGTCAAAATTTGACTACACATTTTTTGGGGCACTATCGGCTCACCTGTGCTTGTTGCGGTTATGTAAAGGGAGTTGGACTCTTTAGTGATTAGGATAGCTATACTGGCCTAAAAATACAAAAATGCAACCTGAATCATGCCTCCGATAAATATGATATTTATAAGAGGAAGAAGCCAAAACTCTGTGTAAATTACCCCGTCGCGAACCCAAGATCTAGCTCGAAGCTGCTGTCATTAATGGAGATAAGACTTCAGTAAATCAAAGTTACAGAGCCAATGAAGTAACGGTGACAAACATCACGATGGTTATGATTGACAAAAACCATACCGAATAATAATACAAAATTGTCTTGCTAAATTTTAAATATGCGCGTAGTCAAAACTAAACGTATTTTCCTAGTAGGGTCTCTCAAGACAAGTTGACAAATCTTCAAAAATCTCTCCAAATGATATATGCAGTGACCCTGGGGCAGGGGGAATCAAATTTGTCCAAGGCATTGCACTGGGGTCAAAGTTCAACATAACAGATAAAGAACATGTTTACTTTTAATATTTTCTACCTCCGTTCCAAAACCATCAATCCAGCTTCAACCAAATTTGTTCAGAATCACACTTGAAGAAAGATAATTTTAAGTATTTATTAAAGGTATGGAGTTTTGCTTCAGGGGAGCCACTAAAGATCGAGAGCAGTAAAAAAAAATTGACAAAAAATTCAAGTCTTTTTCTTCAAATCCATGGGTTCTTTATTTTAATGCTTGCATAAATTCGAAGTAACCTCGATGTATGGAGAATAAATTTTTGCAAGGCGTAACCGTTGGGTCAAACATCGATTAATCCTGTTATGGGTCAATTACGTTAAATAATTTAGCAACTCTGTTAACTTATCAAGTTTTCCATTTCTCCTCAACCACAGGTCCAATTTCAACCAAAATATAAAGATAAGAGGAAAAGAAAAAGAAAAAGAGAAAATTTTGATGAATTAAAAAAAAAAAATCTGTAATCTAATAATACACTAAATGCAGGTGCACGTTACACCTTAAGGAAGCACTACGTGTGTATGTGCTTATGTTCCCTTGTCTCTTCAGTTGTTGATGCACTTTGAACCGATAGCATAATTTTATCTGATTATTATATCAGCGTTTACTACCAAATCTTTTTATTTTCAAAAAAAACAATATAAATTGTGATTTATTTTAGTTTTGCTCTTCTGAATTTACAAAATTATTGATTGTGATTTAATGTTACTTATATGTACACGTCATTTTAAATCCCAAGAACATTCTCGATTACGCCAAACGGCAATATAGTGCACGCCGACAGACTTGTAGGACAGATAACACTAAAAATAGTCTAGTAAAGCACTTGTATCCTGTCTGCTTTTATCAAACACAAATATTATGAATATTTCATTCCTTAAAAATCAGAATAAATGCACTAGAACTGAACATTTTGAGACAGAAATCTTCCTCGTAGAAAGAATTAACACTGATTAACATCAAAATAATCACATATTTTGATAGGTTCAACCATTATGATATATGGATGTAAATGTATATTTAAATAATGTCAACATGATGAAACTACAGGATATGTTAATCATGGCAAAGTTGATTGTTTATCATTATATCTAGATCACGGTGAACTTTTCCAAAACAAAATTCCGTCCGCCGTCTTCAGTTGTCATTTCTTCTCAAAAACTATTTGGCTAATTTCAACCACACTTGGTTGAACATCGCTGAGAGAAGGGGATTCAAAGTTATTCAAATATTGGGTACCAAACCCAAAAGTCGATATGAGAGAAATTTGAAAAGTTGAAAAATTCAGTTAATCAGCTTGAAGGCATCGAACTTAAGAGTCCATATTTAGTAACATAAGGCATTGAGACAAATTGTGTGTAAGACATCCTGAAGTTAAAAGAAGGTTATGCGTTTTGGGTTCAAAGTTCAACACTTTCAAATTTGTTAAGATTTAACATTTTTACTTCTCCAAAACCTCTGAACCAATTTCAACTAAACTTTGTAGGGCATTCTGGGAGGAAAAAGATATAGATTTGTTCATATGATTGTGCACCCTAGCTATGGGTTTCATAAAGCAAAATTAACAACAATCTTTCTGTAATAAACTAGGCTTAGCATCTGTAGTGAAACGGAGTCATGAAAAAACAAGAAGAAATAGGATCAACAGAACAAAGAACCTATCTCTGTTCAAAGCATGTTCACTAGGTCAAACTTACCAACACTTTGAAATCTCTCTTGACATCTTGACCAATTCAACCAAACATAGCAGTAGACATTCTGTTGGAAAGAGGATTCATATTTTTTCAAATGAATGGGTTTGGGCATGGGCTAAAAAGCATGTTTCACTTTGACAGATCGCAAATATAGATATTATCTGTCTTTTGAAAACGCATTTTGTAGGGATTATATCACGGAAAAGGCGTTTAAAATATTTATATATTCATACGTCTACAGTGATCCCAATGGTAAGGGAAGGGCAAACTATAGCATGTTCTTACCCCTCGTTCATTTGTTGACACATCTATCTTTACGAAGATAAGTGATATGGCTCACGAAATGAAACAACACAATAGAATAAATTCTTCATCAACATATTTTGAATATCAAATTTTTTATCAAACTGATTAGAGAAATGGTTTTTGAGAGCTATGTAGACGGTTGAATCTATCAGGCTAATACCGAGGGTTGTATGATGACGTCATTACATTGTACGGAGGAACATGTGATGAACCCACGTGTAGACCACCAAAAGACGTACGCTAAAACATCAACATATATTCCACCACTCAGCAAAAAATGTTTGACTTTTTTGTATCCAGGATATCAATTTAAGCAAAAAAGTTGATTTTATTTTTTCATTTGAATGTTATGTCAGGATGTTGATTTATTCTAATATTAGCTTTAACATCACTTCCACTTTTTTCAGCGATATAAGCGACAAGTAGCCAAACGAGAAAGAATACTTTTTAGTTTGATGTGAAATAGTTAGAGTTATTTAATTTGATTTTCATAATATGTCACAATTTTCAAAAGTAACAAATACACGAGGGCTGGAAACTTTTCACAGTTATAGTTTACAAAGTAATTGGTATCCTTGGCAGGACACATGGGCCATGTTGTTTATGACTGAGCTTTTCTGCTTTGTCCGAGGCCCAATACTACATAGCCACCCACTAATGAGTAATTGATTCCATTGCAATATAGAAGTTCGTGATGTTTACATTTTTAGTTAATAAATGTAAATTTGGTTAATTTTTCTGAGTGCGTCCAACATTTTCTTATTGTTTGTAAATGTTCATGGACTTTTTTGTTTTTACCTTTGACCTTGTATCGAGGCGATCTGTTTCAATATCCTTTTCCCAATCTTTTTTAAACCTCCCAGCCTTCATATTATCGATAAGGTGAAATTAGAATCTAGTTGTAAGATAGAATAATAATAATAATTAGTAGGTCTAATAATAAAACAAAATATTTCGAGCAAATAATAATAAGAATATATTTCAAAACCTAATTGCAGTTATAAGTAAGATGACTTTGAATAGGTTCATGAAGTGCCACGTCTGAGTTCATGAGAAAAAAAACTTCCAGCCTTTATTTTCTAGTTTCTGTCATTCCAAATAATTTCCTCTAGAGGGTGCTCATTGAAGATGGTTATTGTGTCGTACTTAGACCTGATGCCATGGACGAGCGTATGTTACGTTTATTGGTGAGTTTACGTCACTTATAATAATTAATTATTGGTGGTCAGTCTCATTTTGCAAGCTCATTCTGTAGTTCATATTTTTATGTGGATACTGTTTGTTCGTCAGTATTGTTTGCTCTGTTGATCCTATTTCTTCTTTTTTCTTCAGTAGTATTACGGCAAACAAATAAAGACTAACTCGGTGATAGGACAGGAACAACAGTTTAAAAGTCAAAAGTAAATATTAATATTTTGCCCACCTGAACGTTCACCCTAAAATACACAAAATGTCACGCTTTTAACATCTTTCGGTCCCCATATCCAGTCAAGCATTTAGCTTTATACTTTCAGTCTGTTCACAGGCACCCTTCGCATGTTGTTAACATCAACAATTTTTTTCTCGACAAGCCCTTGTATTATATTGGCATGTCGAGAAAAAGTTTGTTGTTTTGTCTGTGTGTTTGACATTTCGTCTCTTAGAAATACAATAAATAACCATACCACTACTCTTCCGGGCGAGGACTTGGTTGATCAAAAGAGAAATATGTTGAATATTCCAGTCTTGACTGCGCGTATAATTAAAGGTTATAGTATAGACCATTTGTATAATGTAATTGGGGTGGAATTTTATTTTCAACCACCAGGTTTTTCAACTCCCCTTTAACCCCCTCACCCAGTACGTGTTGTGTACAGGTATTTTAACCCCTCCCCAGTATGGCTTGTGTTCAGGTATTTAACCCCTCCCCAGTACGTCTTGTGTACAGGTATTTAACCCCTCCCGAGTATGGCTTGTGTTCAGGTATTTTTATCCCTCCCCAGTACGGCTTGTGTACAGGTATGTTAACCCCCTCTTCCAGTAGGGGACGCTAGGCCATCGGCCTAGTGTACAGGTATTTAAACAGCCATCCCCCAGTAAGGCTTGTTTACAGGTACTTAAACCCCTCCCCAGTACGTCTTGTGTACAGGTATTTAACCCCTCCCCAGTACGGCTTGTGTACAGGTTTTTTAACCCACCCAACCCATTACGATTATGACGTTAAGTTCGAGAAGAGTAGACAATAGGATATACAATACATAATGCTTTAATCTCTCGAATCGGTTACAACTTCAAGTCCTGTCTTATTACTAGGTATTTCTCCTTTTGAATTCGCACACGAATCCCGTTGCAAACGAACTACGAACTGACGCTGCAAAACCCAGCTATAGATGACCCAAGCTCTAAACCTTATTGTCCTGCTCTAGTTCCTTATATAATTTGTTCGATTACAAAGCTATAGCAAGTGACCGTATCATAATAAACAATGGCTCAGTTAAAGTCCAACTATGCAGAAAATCAGACTCCAAATGTTGTATTGACCACCAGACGACAGAAGCACTGTTATGACAATACTTACATGCAATCTGAAATATGCCTCTAATAAATATGATATTCATAAGAGGAAAGAGTCAATACTCTGTGTGAAACATCCCGTCCCCAATTTTAGGTCTAGCTTCGAAGCAGCCGTCATTAATGGACGCTATAGAGAAAATGAATTTAGACAAAACCTCGGCAAAATCAAAGCTACAAAGCCAAAGGTCGACGAGAAAGGGAAACATCACGATGGTATTGATGGACAAAAAGTAACATCCCAACAATAAAATAAGATAGTCTTGCCATGAATTTAAATGTACGAGTAGTCAAACTATGAATTGTTAGACGTATTCCTCTGAACACATGTTTCGGACAAACCAGTTCTCATCAGCGAATCGACGTGATGATTTATTTAGAATTAAATATTATCAAAAGGCAGACCGACGGGCAGTAAAGAAAAAGTTAAAATCCATCAAAACAACAACAATTTAGAATACAGGTAAGTATGAAACTGTATCCTATTAGGTCCATAACTCAAAATAACTGGCAGAACGATATGAATCGGGAATAAGTGAGGGCGTGCCTCACACACAGCAATGGCTCCCCGGGAAAGGTTAAGTATAACAAGTGTTCGGAGGCAAATTGCTACTGGGACACGGTTACCCTCGGGACTAGGCCACCAACAGAGACAACTACCCAAAGTGATAAGAACATAAAATGCAATCTGAAACATGCATCCAATAAATATGATATTTATAAGAGGAAAGAACCAATACTCTGTGTGAGATACCTCGTCCCAAATACAAGGTTTAGCTTCGAAGCAGCCGCCATTAATATACGCTATAGAGAAATGAATTAAGAATAGACAAGACCTCGGCAAAATCAAAGCTACAAAGCCATAGAAGGGCGGGGAAAGGAAAAATCACAACAGTAATGATGGACAAAAATCACATCCCAACATATATATAAAATAGTTTTGACAAAAACTGAAACGTACGCGCAGTCAATATATATCATGTGGTTAGTTCTCATTCCATTGCTTACAAAGTGAATAAGGTAGAACAATGGACAATTTTGCACGAAGATTTATTATAATGCATTAAATAACAGAAACAAGGTGTTCAGTGTTCAGTCACGTAGTTACTTTCCTTGGAGATCCTTTCTTTGCCCCTGTAATATAACACACAATTTTCATTCAGTTTCAAATAAAATAAAAACACAAGTATTTAAGTGTTGCAATATTTATATTCCAATGTTTTTAGTTTTTTTTGGATTTGTTTTGTTCACAATTTTGTAAAGAGATTTAGTTGGGTTGTTTTGTTTTGTTTATCAGGTTGTGTACTTAGTTCATAATCCACTAACATTAAAATAATTTGTGTTTACTTCAAAAGCTAAAAACCTAAGAACAGAGACATAACGTTAACATAATGAATAAAGTTGTAAACAATATTACATATGATATGGGAATATATGGATCGGGTGAATAAAGACAGAACGATCAAAAATTCATTTATGACAGATCAATAACAACAATGAGTTTGTTTTTAAATTTGCCATGATATTATTTATGCACTATCGATTTGTTTTGACTACAAACGAACGTTTTTTTCCCTCTCGAATGTATACTAGTTCTCGTATGATAACATTTAGATAAAACGTAAAGGCGTACCTATGTGAATAGCAACAGCTGGGTCATCACTAGAGTTACTGATACTAAAGTGAGCGTGTCCATCGCCTCCTACGTGTATCTCGGTACCAGAGCAGCTAGAGCCATCATAACTACCGGATATTACGTCACAGTAAGTGCCCTGTGGAAGTCCTGTCTGTAAGTTCTCATTAAGGGAATGTCCACCCAAGTTCAAAACGACGAAACCCTTGTTGCCTCTTGCAAAAGCTATTTGGTAACTACCATTGTCCCACCAATGTTCAATCCTAGTTCCCATGACAACGTTACGAAACGCCACCATGTTGTATATCTGTCTCCATCGATGTTCACATACCTATAACATAGGGTTAAAGAAAAAATAAATACCACTGTAATGGATGTAATGAGAACAACAGCTTTAGATCAACTTATTGCTGGTTCGAAAATGCATATAGCGCCCATCAATCTGTAAGTGCCAAACGGGTATATGACAAAAGACCATCCATAACAAATAAGTTTTCCATTTTAATACAGTGAATAAATGAGTAGGCACGATATGTTATTCACGATTATTCATCTTCAGTCAGATTGTACATACCCATCCGCCTCCACACGACATATCAGAATGTATTTGCACATCGGCCGTGCTCATATCACCATTGTGAGGGGGACCGTCGTCAGAACTACAAAAAGGAGTTGGTATACATGTACACATGCATGAACGTTCAAGGTTTATAAAATCAATCAAACGAGTTATCTACTGACATTGTCTTTAACTTAATAGAGAAAGGGAAGCCTTATACACGATCTCTTCATAACGATCCAGTGAAATAGGAGGTTTGGTCAATTTAAAATCTGCAGATATCACAACGGTGTTAAATAATATGCTATCAATTAAATATAGATTCTATCTACAACCCAATCTCAATAATGTGAATATACAAACTTGCAAAACCCAACCTCAATAATATTAATATAAAAACTTGCAAAACCCAAGCTCAATAATATTATTATAAAAACTTGCAAAATGAAAAGTGTCACCGATAAAAATATTATCTATAAGAGACGAACAAAAAGTTAATACGACAACGACGATATTCAGATGAAAAAAGTTCTGTACAGTTTGCATCGAAACTTACAACAGGAAATTCACCCCGAAAAAACAGAACAAAAATACAATTGTTAAAAAAACAAAAAATCCAAACACATCATGATCCTCTATTGAAAACTAAACGCGAAGCCAGCTAGCCTTGCAGAAGTAAGCGTTTCCTGCTAGACATGTGATCACCTGCAGTGGCAGCAAGAGTAAGAAACCAGCAGAAGGGAAAGCACGACAAGGTGTATGAAACCACGACCGCATACTTCAGCAGAGATGTCATAATAATATTATTACATATTATCAAAAAGAGCTTGAAAAGGGTGGAGTGTGAGAGGAAAAATTTTAACAAGATCAGAATTATGATCTAGAACTATAACTTTAACAATTGAATAAGGGACAAACAAAAAGCAACCATCAGTGACGCAGATGACTGTGTCTGCGAATGAACTACCCTAAACAGACGTTCGGGGGACTTGGATGAAAACATCCAAGACGCCTGAAAAACACAGACATGGGGGTTATAACCATGAAGTCAAAATATTAAATCAGGAAATAACGCCATAATATAATGTAAAAATAATGAAAAATAATGTAGATTATATTTATGGCATCGGAATTTACACCAAGATAAAATGAATAAATATAATATTTAAATCAGACGAAAATCCAGTTCTTTGAGTAAGAAGACCTCGGCCTAGCTGTGAATTAGCAGTCATCAACGGATGCTTAATTGCAAATAAAAAAATACAATCGATGAGACCTATATAAATCAAACTTAGGAAGCCGAAAGAGTTAGGATAAGAAGTACCGTCTGTAATAAAGGGCAAACCAGGACGAGTGGAATAATCAGAACGAAAGACACTGACAAACCAACAATTGTAGCATCAAACAAGTCAGCACGAGAATAATAAAAGAAATAAATTGACGTAACAGCATTCTTTTTTAAACTAGTTATCCATGCGAACCGACTTTGGACGGTCATCCGATACTGTTAAACCAGTTAATGATGCCTCAATCTACCCACCTCCCGCATAATCACACCCTTAATGATGATATGAAAATAGTCTTGTCAACTAGGAAACCAAGGTTGTAACAGTCCTGTAATGTTTTACTTTTGAATGATTAATAATGTTGTCAATTCCCTTTTTTGCCCCCTAATAGTCACCCCACAGAAAAAGCCTCATAATGTAAGCAGATTTAAATCCCCTCACTAAGGGATATTTACAAACAAGTTTGATTGAAATTGATTAAACAGTTATTGGGAAGTCAAAATTCTGAAAATAAGTTAACATGATAATGCAGTAAACCGAAAATGCTGAACTTTGACCCTAAAACAAATAACCTATTTGTACCCTCAGAGTTATGCTTCAATACATTGGTCCTCCGTGCCCCAGGATATTACATGTACAAACAATAGGCCTTTACATTCCCGTTTTTAGAAGATTTTTTGAAATTGTGTCGAAATTTCCCCCTTTTGGCCCACTAGCTTCAGTGGCGCCTCTTTGAGGACGTCAAACCCAATCATTTAAACAAGCATTTATTCCTTCTGCTGTGGATCCTTCCTACCTAATTTTGTGAATGTGATACAGTAGTTTTGCGAAGAAGTCAAAAATAGTGAAAAGTCAAATAATTACCAATGTTGAACTTTGACCCAAAACGCGTACCCTATATTTGACCTAAGGTTTGCACAATGAATAAATCTGAATCCACGTCCCTCAGAAAGGCATCCTACAAAGTTTTGATGAAATTTGTCCAATGGTTTCGGAGATTTGGTCAAGTGGTTTTTTAGAAGAAGTCGAAAATGTGAATAGTTAACGCCGCTGACGACAGACGGGATCTATACGGAAAGGTCCGCCTTAAACCTTTGGTCCAGCATTGATTAAAACCACACCCAGTTCTTTAATAAAAATGAAATAGGATCAACAGTTCAATGACTATTGACTGACAAACAATAGCCGTATCAAAAAGGCACCATCAGAACGAGCGTCTCTAAAACAGGAATTTAAAAATGACGGCAAATCCATATATCTGTATAATAGTTGCAGTATATTTCTTATGTTTAATATTTCTAACAGCACAATCTGCAGCTCGCCAGATATAAATTTACTGACCGCGTAAATACCATATTATGTCTCTTACACACCGTGTAACTAATAATATATAACTGTAGTACAGAGTCCCAAAAGTGAAATCATCGTAGATGCAATGTATAAAAAAATCAGATTTCATAGACAAGCCATTCGATGACAATATAGTTCATGATTTGTCAGAGCTCGAAAAGTGAAACAGGCCACCAATAAATAGTATCTAAAACAGAGGAAAAACCAACTCTGTATGTGAGAGTGTATGTACCTCGATCAATATTCCAGTTCTGGAAGCCACTAATCAATCATCATCAGATGTCTAGATGAGGATCTAGATAAACAATGGCGGCGAGCCAAAAGGGGTGGTAGGAAGCAATGAAGGCTAGAAAAATCCTAACTACTAACAGTATGGTCAAGTCAAAAATTCAGTTGTACGCGCAATCAAAATATGAATGTTCAATTAAAGTATTCCTTTGATGATATATATATATTTATTAATATTTTTATATAACAAGTAGAATGAACGGTAAAAAAGGGGGGGGGGGAGTTTTCCGTTCTTTAAATAATTGAGGTCTCGTTTGGCTGGTTGGTTCTTGTGGTGACTTTTTGGTAGAGCTATTGTTTGTTTGTCAATAGCGTTTTTCTGTTGATCCCATTTCTTCTTGTTTTTTTTTTTTATATATAAAAGGCTCGTACTTAATTGAAAATGGCTCTTTCTTCTTTTTCAAATCAATTCAAAAGATGCGCCAAGTACTCACCTGCCAAAGTTAAAACTACTCATTACTCGAGTAAATCCATACGGATGAGCCAACATAAAGATATTGGCAAGTTTATAATGTTTTGGGTCGGTATATGTTAGAATTTTACCTACAATAAATAGAACCATTTAATTGATACGATATATGTTAGTTCAAACAATAACAACTATCAACAAGATATGATTTCATATGTGTAACCATTTCACTGTGAAACCGATTCTATTATATAATAGTGAAGTGCGGTTAATCAGTTGAGTAAATAAATCAACACCTATCAGACACACATCTCACATCATAAGTACCGGACTCTCCTGTATATTGAAATTTGTAACAAATGAGCAGTGTTTCGGGTTTTTTTTATTTAGTGCATCAAGTAAAACCTGGCCATATTTCATTGTTAGCAAGTGCGGTAGGCCTGCCTCATATCATATTCATCAGTGTTCTCGACGTATCTTATACATTACATAGCTGCAGGCCTAATACTTGAAATGGTAAGGATATAACCTGAATTGTTATGTTTGCACTGATAGTTTCATATATGGTTTGCCTTATTTGTTGGCGTTTTCTTTGGTAATCATTCCCTCTGACTCAGGGTCTTTCCTGCTAAATTTTGATTATGCAGAAGGTTTTCCTAATTTCGTCAATTCGTTATGCGCATTTTCTAAGGCAACACTTGTCAGTCATTTATGATTTGCCCCGAACTATAAATATTTGTCATTTTTGAAATTTGATAAATTTGTGAAGATACATGAGTCTCAGGTATAATAAACTAAAAGTAACTTACTTTTCATGCTAAATAAAAATAAAATTTTGAAAATAAATTAAAAACAAAGCAAAAATACTATTCGTTAGTGTGCATGTCATTTAAACATGAAGTGCTATATCCATCAATTTCATGAAATTACCAGATGAACTTTACTTCCCAGAATGCAGAGGAAAATCGAAAAGATACACAGAGACCTTTTAAACATGTTTAACGTACCTCCACCACCATGACCCCTTTGGTTGTCATGGTTATCGATGAATACCACCACGTCATCACTATTGGGCATGCCCCAGGCTTTACCCCAGTTTACCAGATACTTTGCTTGGTTATGATCGCGTACCACAGCAGCCAACTTAATTCCAAATATGAAGTTAGTAACACGAGCAATGGGCGTGTATTCCGAGGCGCTGATTGCTTCTCCTCCCATATCTATGACTTCTTGGAAGATGAAAGGTTTGCTCCCTGCAGGAAAGTACTGAGAGTTTAGATTTTTCAATGACTCGAAGACAACTCTTAGATCCCCAGGCCACATGTGTTTCGCGGCGTCTACCCTAAAACCAGCTACACCTATGTCAATGAGATGATTCATGTATTCCTTAATTTTATCCCTGACGTAATCTTTACTTAGTTTGAGGTCAGCAAGGCTTACCAAGCGACAGTTCCTGACTTCCTCTGCATTGTTGTAATTGTGAATGTTCAGATCACCAGAATGACACTGATTGTTATCATTAAAATCCCAACTTGAATATGGTACACCGGGATATAATAAATTGCTTCCGTCCCAATGTGAACCACCAGTTCCACTTCCAGAACCTCCAGCACCAGTCATGTGATTAATTACTGTATCTACAATTATTCTGTACAAAATGGAGATAAGACAATGTTACAAAAATGTTGCTTTACTGTTCACCGTTCACTTCTTTAATCCATGGATTATCAATTTTGTGAATACCACAACATATTTTGTAAACACTGATTTCTAGTTTTGAGCGTATAGATTTCATTTAAACGTGCGACTGTACTTTTTTTTACTCTTTTAAACTGTACAATAAAATCACAGGAATCAGACAATAATTTGCAAGTATGTACCTACTAGAATCTGATATGTGTATTCAATGATTAGTTATGTGTGTACATGTACTGAAGTCCTTTCGGAACGGTGTACGATATACCTCACGTTTACAGCATTGCATCGCCTGACCATATCTCGAAATTGATCTTCATTCCCACTTCTGGTAACAAGCTTGTAACTGACGGGTTGGTAGCGTTCCCACCAAGGACGATTAGGGCTCGTTACTACTCGATTTTCATTCGCTGGTGACACCTTTGATGTTAAAAGATAAACCAAAGAACAATAGTATGTAAAAGTTGAAATATATGTTCTACAAAATTTATCATTCTGAATTTCATACGATGTTGGTGTTATATTTTCTAAATGGTATTATGACATATGACAAAAATATTTTTTTACAAGTTATTTTTTACATTTATATGCAGTTACCTCGGGACATACACAGAGCACCAAGTTTGTTCAACGTTTGACCCAGGAGGGTCAAACAATTATCTTCTGTTTGGGTCATTTAACTTTCCAAATTTTTGACTTCTCCTCAACCAAAATTATATTGGTAAAATGCATCCATTGTTCAAATGAGGGAGCTTGACCTTCAGGTAGCGGCACTAGCAATTCAAAAGGAGAATAGCTTTAAAAAAAATCTTCTAAATAACTAAACTCAAATACTTATTAAAAGTGCCATTATAGAACTGTTACAACCAAGTGGAGATTAAGGCCCAATAAGCCTCCTACACATTTACTATTTAGACTAATATATTCAGCTCTATCAGTTAATGACGTATTAATCATCTTGTCATATCACCATTCCTGAATATGAGGATATCTATTCGGACTAAAGGAAAACCATAATTTTCATATCTCAACATCACAATATCCGTATGGATCACTGCGAACCATTCATACACGTACGGACCAAGAAATCTGTTATTTTGTACATATCTAAACATCACAATATCCGTTTAGATCATAGCGAAACATTTATACATGTGCGGACCAAGAAATCTTTTATTTTGTACATATCTAAACATCACAATATCCGTATGGATCAAGGCGAAATATGTATACATGTACAGATCCAGAAATCTTTTATTTTGTACATACAAAAACACCACAATATCCTTATGAATCACGGCGAAATATTTAAACATGTACGGACCAAAGAATCTTTTATTTTGTTCATGCATAAACACCACACTATCCGTATGAAACAAGTAATCTTTTACTTTACATATTATACTTTAACACCGTTATATCAATATTAACCAAGGCAGCTTTCACTTTCATCATACATGAACACCACAATACTTCTGTGTATGGATCAAGGAAACTTTTACGTTTTACACGAACACCAATATAACCGTGTGGACCAAAGATACTTTTACTTTTATATTATACCTGAACACCACAATATCCGTATGGACCAAGGAAACGTTCACATTCTTGGGCAATATCTGTCCACTTCCACTCAAACAAGTGTACGATGGTGTGACGACCTGCAGCACATGTCGGGTTACTGAAGGTGCCAGCAAATGCTGAAATAAATCATTCAAAGGTGTTTTACATTGTCTCAAGGTGACATTCATCTTTACTACTACAATTAACAATAAGCAGCTTCATTGGAATTTGTTAAGTTAAATAGTGATTTAATCTTATTCTAGACCGTGGTGCGATAAGAGAAGTAAAAATAAAGCCAGAATACAGTACATGAAATGACGCCAGAAATAACCGTCATGCAGAGAAAAGGCAGTAGGAAGTATAAAAACTCCTAATTAGTATATCATTTGCGGTTATAACATTCATATTAACAGTATAACTCAATAAGGACGAGTGCCGTCTACTATTAAGTTTTCAGTTTATAATGATCATAACTGATATTAACAAACAAGGTCCTATGATATTCTGATTTTTATTTGTACAATGTTTTCTATGAAACCTAAACTCTGTTTACACATCTAACTAGCAGCAGAAACAAAAATAAGATAATGCTAAGTATTTTTCAAAATAGAAAATGTTAATTATTCAGGTTTTTTGACGAAGAATAACTCATCGAAATACAGGGGTTGAAGGGCAGGGGCGAGGAAAAATACGATGTCTTTCCGAAATTACGCTAAGCTCGTGTTCCCACTTACAGGGAGTACATTATAGGCCCATAACACGATAAAGATCTCCATATTAAGTAAGACATAAGCTTAAGCGAAAACACCGTTTTGCATGGACTCGTCATGTACTGTCCCTATTGCTTTGATTTCAAGTTCATATTGGCGCTTTTACTACTGTCCTATCGTCTGAATTGCCCCTTATTTCTTTTGCCACGATATCGTTGACATGTTTTGAAATGATATTAAAAACAAGATGAAAGAAATCATCAGAACGAAAGAACGAAAGACATTGACAAACCGCCAACAGCAGAGTAAAACCATTCAACAGCAGAATATAAAGGAATTAAAACGACGACACAACAAACCTCAAGACTAGTAACTCATACGGAACTACTTAGGAAGACCTGTAGGACAAAGGGGACCAGAGGGTGGAGGGGGGCTATCTCCCCTTTTTGTTTTTACTCAATCGCAAAAATGTTGATTAAATCAACGATTTTCCTTTACTCTTCACTTAACTTCATTTACATCAGGATATATGTAAAAATGCAGGAAACTGCACAATCTTGAAATAAACAAATTAAAAACGTTGGGAGGCCAGCAGGATGCAGGGAACTGCACCGTATTGACATAAAAAACACAATTTTCTCGGGGATGCCGTCAGGATATATGTCGAAATGCAGGAAACTGCAACATCTTGAAAAAAAAAAAACAACAAAAAAACACAAATTTGAAGAAGTCGGCAAAATGCAGGAAACTGCACCATATTGACATATACAATCAAACTTTCTTTTGGTTGACTCTCTCCCGCGCTTCCTTGGAATGTCACAGAGTACGAAACAGGGCGATGTGGTCCAATTGATTAATTCTATATAATGGGGCCTTAACTTGCCCACTTCCCGCATGAGCAAAAAAGTTTTAAAGACATAGGATAGACCATTGATACACACATAAAAGTAGAAAGTATTATTTTAAAAAAAGGGAACTGTTTGAACTGTTATCACGAAAAAACAAAGAGTTTGGGTCAATTTCAACGTTATTTTGATGCATTT
>JAUMGZ010181353.1:0-13983 GCA_032359645.1 Pododesmus macrochisma | reverse complement strand
GACAGACAGGCAACCCTTTAAAAATGTGTCTTTACAAATAAGATATAAAGTTTTTGACGTTAAAATTTCTTGAATATTAGTAGGTAACCACCAAAATGCCGTATATCTAGGGTCTTTTAAAGAACTTTGACAAATGTCAAAGGTCAAGGCCATGACAATTTTTTGAACGAAGAATTTGTTGTCAGAATATTTCCGGAACAGTAATAAATACTAAAAAACTATATGGTGAAAATTGTTTTGGACCTGGTGCTGTAACTTTGTTTTTTTTTTTTTTATGTACTGAAAAATTTGACGACCCCTTAAATGGATTATGTACTTTCTAAAGCTTGACCGTATCCGTTAATGGTCAAAATTCAAAAAACTGTACAAGTCATATGTACTTTGGGTCTTCATTATTGGTCTTGACAAAAAGTCAAACTAGGTCAATAAGACCTATTGAACTTAGATCTTGTTATCCAAATACCAGCGGAACAATTTAAGATAGGGAAGAAATTAAAGGGTTGAATAAATTCGAACTAAATATACTGTAAGACCTCAATTCTCATGAGCAACTGGCTCTTGTTTCATGTTATGCTATCATCTTTTATATTTTGAAGTCTAGAACTTTAAAATATACCAACCCGAAGGACCACTTGGCCAGACTAAACAAGTGTATAATGGTTAGTGAAGTTTCAAATCTGAATGTTACTCACACTCCATTTAGGACACTTCAATTGCATACCTTTATGACTATGTTATCTATAAAACAAAAAAAACCAGACCCCACGTGTGTTTCTCGTGTCGTAAAATATTGGCTCCATGTTGATATGTTAACACCGAGAAAAAGAGCAAAACATACCTGCACATGGCCGCTTAGCACAATCAACAAATTAATTATTAATTTGTAATTAAAACAAGCTTACTTTTCTGTTTGTAAGAGAGTGTTAGAGACGCTGTTTTAGCTACAAAGTTCGCGAAAAAAGTTTCGCTGCGTCTGTTCATTATTTATTGAATGCGAAACTGAAATCAATGGATGACTACGGCTTACTATCCCTCTGCTCTATCGACCCGGCACAGTCGGCTCTCCGTGCTCGTCATAATGCACCATCAGCAGCAATCCTTGTGCATTCCGACGGTTCTTTGGCAAAGGCAGGCGGAAAATTAGTGTCATATCTCGTGTCCCCACTTTACGACGTATGTAGGACAATCGTAAGAGATACATGCATTGAGACTTAAACGGTTTTATCACAAGAACATCTTTTTTTTAACCGCCATGGATGTAACGGTTTCGTCCTGCTTGCTGTGTTTTATCGCTGTGGCGTGCTGGAATATACCAGTTTGGGCTGCTATATCTCAAGGGAAAGATTCCAGAAACTCAGGTAACTTTAATAAAGAAACTATATGTTAAAATCAATCATCACTTTTTTAAACGGGAAGAGGCAAATAAGCAAATTAATAGTTATGTCGTATTAAAATCGAGAATAAAAAAAATATATTGTTTACTCATTTTTTTCTTTCCATTATGTTTGAATTCTTTTTGATTTGAAATGCAGAGTACTTGTTTGAAATAAGATGTGATTTAAATTCAACATGCGTAAAATTAAATATGAAATTTCAACTTAATGCAACATATTCTGATAAAAATGTAACAGTATGGGTCCGCGCAGAAACGATCGTTAGTCTTGTGAAATTTAATGTTTATAATTTTTATGTCAATGTTTTAATGGTTTAATGTTAATGAAATTTAATGTTTATGATTTTTGTATAAACTCATTCGAGTCTAACAAAATGCGAAACGTAGTCCAAACATGTATTAACCACACCTTCCAACATTTTGTTGATAATCCTTAATCATTATATAACAACGATAATTCGAATTCTTGTTGAACATTTTGTGTAGATATTCATGCTCATGTTGTAGTATCCTCTCAGTTACAGTCTACATTATCGTTCTTATTCAAACCTATATAATTCAATTTTCTTAACTTATGTACATATTTACACACTATATACAATGCAGCTAATGATTCCAAGTGAATTAATAAAATATGCACGAAAGATGGATTGAGAGTAAAGAAATTAACCTATACAAAGTCAATAGAGAATTATCTGTTTAAGTTACGTCATCACCATAGTTTTGGCATGGCATTGCAAAACCTACGAAAGTTGAGATCAAAATAAGAAAAGTATTGGTGTTTACTTAACTGGTTCCAAAAGAATTAATTAAACTGATGTTCGTACACTTGTCCAGAGCTCGTTCAACTGGCAAACAATCTTCATATATTTTGTTTTTTTTTGTTTGTTTATTTTATGAAACATTAATTAAAGTAAATGCTTACCCTTAGTTTGTTATTTTCTTTATTGATCTTGCTAATGTTTGAGCAATGTATTGACTAAATCAAGACTCGTATTCTTATATTACAATAGTGCAGAAAACTCGATTGAATGGAACAAAATATTACATTTCTACTCGTTACATCATTGTTTCTCCTCCAGTGGCTGCGCTTGCGCAGTCGGGGGATTTGATCTACAAACACCTTAGTCGCCGTAATTTTGGCTGATCACCCTATACTTTCGTCTAGCGACTTCATCAGGGCCGTGGCCTGCGGAGGGCAAGGGGGCAGATTCCCCAAAGAGATTTTGGAATTTATTTTTATTTGTTTTGACGAAATTCCCGGCACTATAAATACCGGTTTTCCCCAGACTACGGTCCTGTTCATGCGGAGTTTACATATTAAAAAAAAAACCACCCAATAATGTCAAAACATTAAGAAATTAAAAGTACTTTTCAAAATAGCTTTGCATAGAACATTTCCAAAACAAAACAATTGACATTCTAAATAGTCTTTATAATATGCGCAACGCCACAAACAGCGGTTAACATATTCTAAATACAGCTCAAAGACGCATTGTCCCTTATACAAATCATGCAATCGAGAATATTGTGATACATACTTTGAAGTTAACGGAAGAATTGAATTCAACATCCAACAACACAACCATTATTTTGAGAACTGTACCAACGATTTAACTGACGTATTTCCAGCTATTCGTTACATTAAATATGCATAAAAACTAGAGTTCACGTTTTAAATGTGCATTTTGTCTGCAGCTTTGCTGCATTTCTTGCGTGTTTTAGGTTGTGCTGTGTAGTTCTTATCGTGTAAATAAAAAGTCCCATTTTCCAATAAGTATTCATGTTTGTTTACAACTTCTGATTTTTTTTTTTTTTTTTTTGGTTGTTGCAAAAATCCCATCTGGGCTTAAAGATTTCATTCTTAAACATTCAATAAGATATTGCTTTAAAACTACTAAATAGTATTTGTCCCGTGGATTAGGTACACTTTCCATGTCAGAACAAGTTGACTTCAATGGTTATAAATGGTAACGTTATTCACGGAACACTCTTTAATCTGTGTATCTTTATGCATACAGACATTTTACCAATGGTTTAAACAAAATATCTCTGACGGCTGACATATCGCATGTTTAAAGTGTTATTGATCACAACGAAAGAACACTCACATAGAACAAATCAGTGTTCCATCATTTAGAAAGGACGCCGGGCGTTACGATAAAAAAAACTTTCTTTTACTTAAATGCACATTTGTAAATTATTTTCCCATTACTTAAATTTGGTTAATTTTCAAACATTTACTGTTATCTTCTTAAAATGTCGGTTGTTTGTCTCTATTGAACTTAAACTGAATTGGCTATATGTATTCGTCTATTGGAACTGAAATTCACTTTCGGCACTTTGTCTCTTTTGTATAAATTTATGAACTAACTTTCGGCACTTTGTCTCTTTTGTATAAATTTATATAAAAGAGGCAAAGTGCCGAAAGTTAGTTTCAGTTTCCATCGAAGAATACTTAGCCAATTCAGCTTAAGTAGATTGAGTCAGAATATGATAAATTGTGTATGTTGATTAATACTTGCTATACTAATATCTGTGTCAAGAATGATTCATATGTAACGCAGTGCATCCTTAGTCATCTTGTTGAGTGATGAAGAATAAGTCTGAACTTTAAGTAAAAGAAGCAGCATCAATAATCGTTACATACAACCAAATCCTTGGATATCATTGTTATGCAATCTTATATGTGTCTCCTTCAAAGTCGTTAGGGTTTTTTTGTACTAGACCCAGTACATTGTGAGCCGACTACAAAAAGAGCTGTCCGCCTACATCTTTTGTTCGTCTCCTTGCTTGGTTTGTTTAGTCGTTAAAATTGTCAATATTGTTATATTACATTAATATCAAATTATGACTATAACAATTCATTGTTCGATATGTAGATCAGAGGACCGAGATTTACGTTATGCTGTCAATTCTGGCATTTACATTTAATGATGCTTTTCTCAAAAAATTCCGTAAAAGGTTTCTTGGTAATCAGTTTCAAAATAATGGTGTACCCTTCAAAATGCCACTTAATTGCTAAATCATAGGCAAAGCAAATCGATATAGGATCATAGTGAGTTTTCTTTTCATATGAGATTCATGTCTCGAGTCTAAGACGTGTTCATTTTAGTCAGCCTGTGGCGAGTAAATATGATCAACACTTGGTTAGCGAGATTCATAAATCTTATGTTATGAAACGAATTTTGATTACTCAGTTTATTACATGACTCTAACATGTTCTATTGAATGTCTTCCTTCGAGTTTTACTGTGTTCCCCAGTTGAAGAAGCCACAATTTTGTATAAAGTGTGTCATTAGCGGAGCATACTTGAATTGCAATGGTTTGTTATTGTAGCAAATGGCATGACGGCGAAGCCGTTCATATTGAATTTGCGACAGCCCATTGTTGTTCATAACGCAAGAATGAAGATAAACAGAATGCCACTCCTCATATTTACAGTTTTAGTAGTACTTTCACTTATTATAAAAATGGATATTTGATTTAATGATGTTTTTTTAAATTTCAAAACGATCAACCCTTCGTTAAATGGAATGTTTCAACGAATGAACAATGAAATGCTTTTAATTATGATCACACAGAGTTCATTAAATTCACAGCATATATATAACAACAGCACAACTCGTGTCATTGAAAGGAATTAAAGCAATGCCAATTGTAAATATAACTATAATCAGTCTGAGATGTTCTCATACGAGCTATGCTTAATGTGATGATTATTTTCTTTTTACCAGGCTCTATTGAGAAAAATTGAAAGAATAGAACGATGTTCGAGTGTGTTATTTGTCATATTGTATCGAATTGAATTGGAGAAAACAAAAAAATTTCGCATATTTCCGTGTGTTTTTGTAGAACTTTGTCTTAACACATCATGGTACCACGGAAGTGCCGCGTGTTATGTGGTATGTGCATATAGGTGAGCATGTTTCTTGCGTAAAGCGTTTTCGTGATTTTCCTTTTCGTGGAGATGGGAAGAAGTAATATTTGTAAAATATTTGAATGAGTTTGGAGCAACTATAAAGTTTTCGTAGATAAGAGAGAAAAAAATATTTTAGGATTGACAAAAACCACTATTATCTTACTGGGAATTAACGTTCGCCTTGGTAACTGAAATGTTGCTGACTGCGTTAGTTCAAACAATATTTTATTAATGAAATGGCATGTACATAATATTTAAACAATAATTATAAAGGATTCGGAAGCAAGCTATGAAGCTTATATCAATAGGTCTCCTTCAAAAATATAGGTGGACATATGTACAACAGATGACAAATTTTGTGTTGACAATCGGCTTCAGATTCCTCACCGCTCGTAAGAGAGACCAGTTCATGAGACAACGTTTTTTACTTTTGGTTGGTTATTCTTAAAATAAACCATATTTGTTATAATGAGCAAGGTTTCTAGACAAAAACGTCAGAAATGAAGAGATCTTATAAGGGTCACACATGCCAATAAGGAATAACTGCCCGTCCATTGACCTTAGTCTATGATGTCGTTAGGAAAAAATGTTTGTAGTCCAGACAATGAATGGATTTGGTCCATCGTAAAATGCCCTATAACTATGCAATGATATATTATCTAAGAGACTTTCAGAGGTTACAACTAACGTATTTACTGTAGGCTTCTTTAATCCGGCCTGCTAATAAGATAAAGGGTTTTTATGAGCTTAGAGCTGATAAAGCACCAATTGTCTGCAATATGTGGTGGTGTCATAGTATTTCAAAGAGCACTGTATACTACGTCAAACTGGGAAGATGTATGTCTCCGGCATAAAGTACTTCATGGTGAAACCTTTGCGTTATCAATGAACACAATGTCATATAATACATTTTCATTTGTGTGTGTTCCATCAATATACTAGTTTTGTATTCATATTTCGTGGGTATTTTCTCCGCATGTTTAGTTTAAACATATTTTATTGCCATTTTAACAATCAAAGTACAATAATACATTATGAAGAGATACAGCAAAAGGATGTTTAACAAACATTTCCTCAGCATTCCTTATCGTCATCATCGTTCAAATAGTCAATCACAAACTACTGCAGACGCGAGTTCATGATTCTAAATTTGCAGCACGTCTCAATAGCAGTCAGAATTTGATTCTGATGGAAAAGTTGATATTTTTCAAAAAATCATCTTGATTTCTTTCTGTTTAGAATATAGGATAGTTCAGAACTCTTCAATAAGTCTTAAAACTAGAAGAACAAGACATTCTATGTCGAAGTAAAACAGTCGAATTTGTAGCATAAAGAACCGTACAGTGTGTCCGAAAACCTGTCCAATATATTGTGAAATCGTGTAGTACTATAAAGATCCATATTAAATGTCGGTCACTTAAAAAGCATTTTCAGAAAACCAAATACAATTGCTATAAATTCTTAACATAAACAAACACGTTTTACTCTTGTTACACTGCTCGTTCTTACAAGACACACGTCCACGTGGACACATTGTATGTGATCTTTTGAATACTGTCTTTCAAGGAAGGGCACGATTTCTGTTTCAGTTTTAGTTGTTTTGGGTTTTTTTTTTTTTTTTTTTTTTAAATAGTACCGATTTAAGACAATGCTTAAAAGGGAAAGTTTTATAACCTGATATAAAAACGGGGAAACTAGAGAAGACCATGTAAATGAAGGAAAGAAAGTTAATTTCACACATGATTTGCGCCGAACACTTATCGCAGAATTATAAGACAAACTAGGTTTAATTAACATTCATTGCAAGCATGGTGCCCACGGGACTGACGTTCACTGGAGAAATACGGCTATCGTCGATCACGGTGTGATATATCGTCTTGACAAAGTACTCCCAGGCGTGTACAGGGTCTGTCTACTGTTCTAGAACAAATCTTATAAGTACACAACATCTTCCAGACGAAAAACTATTGCCAAAGTCCCTGGATAACGCGTGACTTTAAATTGGTTTAAGTTTCCATAAAAACAAGTACATATCTAATAGACGATACTAAAATTCAATGATTGACAGCTGATTATAAAGATGCAACTTACAGAAAGTCAGGAAAGTTCTGTCACGTCGATATAGAAAGTCACACGGTTCTGTCATGTCTCTAAAATGTCAGAACTGTTCTGGAACTTAGAACTACTAGAAATATGCATATGCAACTTGAATTTCAGTCAATCATGATTCATTTATAGTTCTTTAACTGTTCTCGCTAAATCGTTAAAGTTTTAAAGACATAGGATCGACCAGATTTTGGTATCTGAAAAAATGCAGACTTGCTGCGTTTCAATAGATACGTAAAAACGTACTATCGCACCGTTTCCGATTATGTAATTAATCTTAATTACCAAAATTCAGTCGATTGTTTTTGGTCGTCTATTTACATTGGGCTCATTAATTATGCAAATATGCTATCCCAGAACCACACACGATGACCTATATCATACTGAGAAGAGCACGGGAATAGTGAGAGACAGGTATTTACACTGAGTTGAGTACACACTATGGACACGTTTTCTATGATTAGGATTGGCAGTATTAAATTTAAAAATAGCATCAATGCCAGTGCAATTAAAGCACAGGTAAAATGTATCCTGATACACCTATAAATTGAATGGCATTTGTCCGATAGCGTAAACAAAATACATCAACACTGTCTAAATATCTGTCCTGAGCTATATTAAACACGCAACTACGAAATCAGTCAAAAAATATATTGTCACTGATTCCAAAATTATAAAATACTTCATATATTTATTTATATATTTATATTTACCAATTGTATTTGTCTTCAAATAATTTTCGTTTTCTTTTTTTGTGGAATCCGTCAAAGTTGCTGGTCTACAGCGACTCGATTTTTTGCTTTTGACAACATGTTTGTCTTCAATGAGCCTGTGCATTTTTCAGATCAAGCCGGGATTGTATGAATATAGGCGGCTTTGAATTGATTTATTGTTGAATACTACAGAAATTCAACATACAGATAAAAAGTGCAAAAATTCGTTCAAGAAACATAAATAGTGACACTTAAACGTTGTTTTTCGTGTTTTATTGACGGATAATAAATAGATTATGTAAGAACCGCACAGTGTGATGCTTGACACGAAACCTTAGATCCTATGTCTTCAAGCTTTTGCATTGAGAAAGTCTAATGATTATTGATAGTTAAATTGTAATGAACCCAAACGTACGTACATCTTAGTTTATTTTGGACGGTGACTATAGTTGACGGTGTCGTCTAAGTAGAGCATTATTCAAAAGGCAAAATTCCCATGATGGATGCTGGTACGCTGTCATGGTAACGTTCAAAGCCACACTATAACGACATCAAATTCTATCATCATAGTTTTAATTACTTTACTTAATCAAAATGAATACACAACAACACTAAATACAGGTAATATAAACAAAAACATGATAAAGAGCTAATAATTCAGAAATTGTGAATGATGACTTTTTTGAATGCGCAGATTTATTCTATTGGTAAAAGCAATTTCTGAATGGTATGCATTAACTTAAATTTAATTTTTACTTTAAACGTACATGTTGAAGGTTAATAGAGTCGAAAGACATCAACCAAGAATAAACATCTAATTGAAAACCATTTAGTTTTAATAGCTATTTTGTAAAGTTAATTGTATAGGTAATGAGCAATTTATATATGTGGTCATTAACAACGGTATACCCAACATAAATGAGATTCTATTGATGACTAAATTACAGAAATAAACAAAGCAAATAAAATGAAAACTTTTATACATATGTAATAACTAGTAAAATATAACTCGGTAATGCGTGTTTTATGAATTCATGCTAAAACATTACACAATCACATACCATCATGACTATATGCGTCCAAATAAACACGACATTGCAGACATGATTGATTTAAGTATGAAACTGATTTAAAGGTCAGACAGGATACCGTTGACGTAAGATGAATATTCTTTCACAAAGGCTGGTGTTCTAGCTTTATCAAAGCAGGTATACAAGAAATAAGGAATATAGCAAAAACAGCAACGTTTCTGATCGTCGTCATTTTTCGTCAAAGAACTGACCCTATGTTTATTTTCAACAATGATTAAATATGGCGGTAGTCTGGGGGATAGTTATTTGTGACGACGACGAAAAATATTGCGGTAGTCTGACATATTGTTACTTGATGAAGGTACCATTTATTGATATATACACAGTTGTACATAATTAAACAACATTAAAACATGAATCAAAAGTTTCGGAAAATATTCCGCTGTAGATATCAAATACTCACGGTTTTTCTTTTTTAGGTTTTGATTCTTTTTTGCGAAGTTGACATTAATCAAAAAGTATTTTCAGCAAAGATAAATGTCGTATTCTGATTGGTTAATTTTCCAGACTACATACGGCTATGTTCGTAATTTTTGCAGGGATCATAAAAGCACGACCTAGTTTGCGCTGTAGGGGAAGAAATTCCCATAACAGAGCTTTACCGGAAGTCATCTGCGTAAACAACGGCGATCACTGTTGAGAGGAAGAAATGCAGACAAAAGGGTCAATTTAGTGCCCACTTCAAAGTTATAGTGGCTTTGCAGTATGACAAATTCGGTTCAGGATACATAGGATCCTGACAGGGAACATGAGACCATGTACCCTGCCAAAGACCTGAATTACTACATGTAATAATGTGAAAAAAAAATTAAAGCTGGGTCAAGCTATGAACAACCGACAAGAGGTTTTACTTTTTTTATCAACCCAGCAATGGTGAACAACAATCATTTAAATGTTAACCATTGTTTCAGAGGTTCGCAAAAGCTGTCATGTGATTGCTACTTATTATCACTATTAAGGTTTTTTTGCAATTGTCAAGACCACAGGATGTAATGTACGACCCCCGACTGTCATACAGACATTCTGATCATTATACTACAGTACGAATCATACCATTTCTCCAACAATTCTGATTTTGTAGGGGCAACAAAAACATCTGGTTAACTGATAACAGAACGAAGGAATATTGTTCAATTTAATCTTGACATCTCAAATTACTATTTGAGGTTGTTAACATTGTCATAAGCCTATTTTCATTAGACATGCACACTGATTTTATATAAAGTGATCTTGCAACTTGTCACAAACAGTTGAAATGTTCCCCATTAAAACAAAATAGCCACATATTCTTACAAATTCGATGCATAAAAATATGCTAGAGTAATAATTTATGTACATAAATGATCCCACACAAGCTTGATTGTCATGCAGATGATTTTCTGTGGAGTCTTGACATTTAATGTGCATATTTAATCAGTTTTATAATGAATTTAATATAATATTACGTTCTGAACAACACATAGATTCCTCTTGTAATCCTTCTGTTGTCTGCGAAACTCGTAGGCCGATGACTGACTTGTTTTAGTGAAGTGATAATGTAGCGATCAGTTCATTATTTTCGTACAATATGTTTATGCGTAAATGAAATCTAGATTTATAAGAAACAATGAATATCAGCAAAATAATGTAGTTAACAAACCGAAATCAACTTATCTTTTTTGTATTAAATGACATAATAAAGGTGACGTAGTTTCCATGTTCGACTTATTATACCTTATTGTTATTTCATTGAAATTGTTATAATTGTGTTTTGAAAATAAGCATTAACAATACAAAAATGCAACCTGAACCATGCTTCCGATAAATATAATATTTATAAGAGGAAGGAACCAAATCTCTGTGTGAATTACCCCGTCCCGAACCCCAGATCTTTCTCGAAGCTGCTGTCATTAATGGGCGGAAGAGAATAATTAATTTTGAATAGACAAGACTTCGGTACATCAAAGTTACAGAGCCAAAGGGGGAAACAGTGATAAAAATTCACGATGGTTATAATGTACAAAAACCATACCCAATAATAATACAAAATTGTCTTGCCAAAATTTAAAACGTGCGCGTAGTCAAAACAGGAATTTTTAACGTATTTCTCTGGTCACGTGTTTCGAACAAATCACTCGATCACTTGACAATAATGTGCAAATGGTAGTATTTGGGAAAATTAAAGTCGTGTTAAATTAACTGTGTTAAGGTGATATCTTCTATTTTTAAACCACAGATAACTTAATTGTAATTTTCATCAACACAATCATATTGATGTAAATTGAAGATGACACTAAAACCTTCCCATTTTACCGTTAATGGAAACCAATTGAATCCAACAGCTGGAGTTAATAATTAACTGACACATAAGAGACTATTTACAGTGTTAACGTCATATGAAGCGATAAATCACCACTTTACATGATTTACAATGAACGTTTTACCGTATTCTCATGAACACCAACGAGAAGGCGTCTACCAAAGGCAATCAACATAACGGAGGACCGCAAATAGAGCACAGTTCAGGATAGGCGAAATAATGTCACTTACATTTAAAACTGCTTTGTTTTGCTATCTTCTATGAAGTAGCAGGTGTGCGAGTATTTTTCACTTTAGTTATCATGCATTCTGGAAACAATACAATAATATTTAGACTAGCTGAAGATTTCATAAGGAAGCCCACGTTTCAAAATATGCCTCCCTATAGTAGAATAAGTAAGAACCTGTCGTTTAACGCAACTGAGTTTTGTCTAGTTGGCATTCCTATTTCCTGTGAATGCCAACTGAAGGCAGCCCAATTTTTAGATAGTGCTGAATTATAGGAACATCGTTACACGATGCATCATTGATGGTTACATGTAAATATTGATTGCCACTCAAGGAAGACAGAAAGTATCTGTCCCAAGCCCCAATGCCGTTGGTTGGAAGTAATTTTTTGCTGATCAGGTTACATGCTGATTAATTGGTAACTTCATCTGAACATGGATGCATACTAACTGATAATCCTCGGTATCTTTTAAAATATTGGGTTGGCCTTTTTTCTCTCTCTATTATTCAAAATCTATAATGTATGCGGAATATGTATGACGTACAATGCATTGTACTGAGCGAAAGTTCGTAAAACAATGCTTCAGCATGCTAAGGCTGATTCAATAAATAGTATTAAATGTTGTGCATTCAATTCCAATTTTAGTGAAATACGTTTGTGTACTCACTTGCTCCTGCTTTTTCATTTTAAAGGCAATTTAATCTTGCTAAAGACACGTTTTTGCATCACGTTCCTTCAATATGAGAAGATAAACGAACTGAAAGGAAGTGATGTGTGTATGTTTATAGTCAAGATGCTGTAATATCTGTGCACAGATTATACGATATTCCTCAACAAATCATTTTTTGTTAATTCGGTCAATGTAATTTGCCAACTCTAATTTATCCGAAAAGCAATTTCACACCATGTAGGTGTCGCTGTCGTCTGTTTTATGAGTGCAGCCACATAAAACATCTAAACGAACCGTCTGAAACACCAATAAAATATCCAAATTTAACTTCCAGCAGTTCTGTTAGGACAATAACGGATATGTTGAAATTACATTCGCGCCTCGGGGATAAAGAACATAAAGAGAAGAGAAATCTTATGTCATTTGTTTTGATGTAAACTTCTTAAATGATGTATTGTGTTAAGACGGACTGATTAATATTTCTTAAAATAATACACTGTGTCACGATTCTATTTGGATTTGTTAGTCTCAAGAAAAATCAGCTACCAATAAACATACAACTGTGCGATACATCTTCTGTTGTGAAATATAGCTGAATAAAAATATGGAAAATTATCGTATATTTAACAGTTCAAGTCTTAGAGTAAGGAAAAGTTTCATTACACCTTAACGATAATGTTGTTCTTGCTTTAAAGTTATCCGACAATGTTTTACTTTTCTTTCGGCTTTTGACAATCGCAATGAACTTTTTTTCTTTTGTTTAAAAGTTCTTAGAGAGCACAGTACGACACTTTAAATCGTTTTGTGGTGCGTTAATCGGCTATCGTTTTGATGTTCGTTAATCGGCTATCTTTTTGTGTTGCGTTAATCGGCTATCATTTTGTGGTTCGTTAATTGGCTATCGTTTTGTGGTGCGTTAATCGGCTGTCGTTTTGTGGTGCGTTAATCGGCTATCATTTTGTGGTTCGTTAATTGGCTATCGTTTTGTGGTTCGTTAATCGGCTATCGTTTTGTTGTGCGTTAATCGACTATCGTTTTGTGGTTCGTTAATCGGCTATCGTTTTGTTGTGCGTTAATCGGCTATCGTTTTGTGGTGCGTTAATCGGCTATCATTTTGTGGTTTGTTAATCGGCTGTCGTTTTGTAGTTCGTTAATCGGCTATCGTTTTGTGGTTCGTTAATCGGCTATCGTTTTGTGGTGCGTTAATCGGCTATCATTTTGTGGTTTGTTAATTGGCTATCGTTTTGTGGTGCGTTAATCAGATATCGTTTTGTGGTTTGTTAATCAGCTGTCGTTTTGTTGTTTGTTAATCGGCTGTCGTTTTGTGGTTCGTTAATCGGCTATCGTTTTGATGTTCGTTAATCGGCTATCGTTTTGTGGTTTGTTAATCAGCTTTTGTTTTGTGGTTCGTTAATCGGCAATTGTTTTGTGGTGCGTTAATCAGCTATCGTTTTGTGGTTTGTTAATCGGCTGTCGTTTTGTGGTTTGTTATTCGGCTGTCGTTTTGTGGTTCGTTAATCGGCTATCGTTTTGTGGTTCTTTAATCAGCTATAGTTTTGTG
>JAUMGZ010181342.1:0-13984 GCA_032359645.1 Pododesmus macrochisma | reverse complement strand
ATCGCGGCGGGTGGCACATGTGTAGCAGGAAACGCTTACCATATCGCGAACACCTGGTTTCGCTTCTAGTTTTTTAAAAGAAGTTCGTGATGTTTCCATTTTTAGCTAATAAATGTATATTTGGTTTATTTTTCTGGGTGCGTCCCACGTTTTCTTTTGGTTTGCCAATGTCCATGGACTTACGGCCTAGAATATCGTCTTGGTTTTTCGATTTACTTACTTTAAGCTATAAAACTTTGATATTGCTCTATGTTCTGAGTCTAAGTGAAAATGAAATTGACATTAAATAAATGAAACCTTATTGATACTTATTTCGTAAAAGGTTCGCATTCTTTGAAAGCACGAAATTACAGGCTCCAGAGATATGGTCTAACGCCGAGATACTTTCACTTTCGGTTTGGGAGAATCCTGCTCAGACTTACGAGCTAGTTTTTTATTGGACAGTAAGGTCATGGGTGGGGTCTAGGCTTAGTGTATTTGTCTGTCCTGCATCTATTAGCGCTCTCTTAGCGTCATTCCTTTTTCTATTTCTTCGTGACCAGTCATATTTTTAGCTACTGACAATTTTGATATTAACGTTTAATGAAGTCTTCATTGAAGAACGGCTGCCAATGTATTTGAAAAGTTTACAGAGCTGCATTGCAGAATTACTGTTAATTGTGATAATCTTGTGGTGGTCAGCCTTTTGACACTAACACATACCTATTTCAGTCAAATTAGATAACGAGCTATTCGCCATGCTGAGAGGGTTGATTACTACCAACTTGATAATGGTACATCCAGTGTCCCCGGTGAAAGACTCTCCGTCGGCACATGCGCAAAGATATAGCAACCCGTTGGGGGCCCCAGTTATATTCCTTAAATCTCAGCGACGACCATGATACAGTCGGGGACGAGGAGGCGCTATAACAGCCTGGTGTCCATGAGCGCGATGATCAAGACGACGATACCATAACAGCTAACAGAGAAAGGCTAGAAAGGACGGGAGAAAAGATAAGTCACGCGAGAAAGAGCTTGAGAAGAGACGTTTATTACGTAAGCTGGAACAAGAGAACGAGCAATTGCAGTCATTAACAGTTGAGTGTGACTTTCAGGGAAGCCGGTAACGTTAAAGTAAAGAAGCAAACACAAAACATCTCAGATCTAAGACAAATGGACGCGCTACAAAGCAAAGTCAATAAACAGTTACAGACTCTTGGTTTACATGAGTTGTTGTCAGAAGATTCGGGTTCAGACACAGATGTAAATTTGGTTTCTAGTAATAAGTCGCAGAGAATAGTTAGAAAGTTAAAATCAGGTATTCATGCCAAGGCATCTGACAGCTGAACTGGCCTCATTCTGCCTTGCAGTATGCATACGTGAATGACAATGTTGAGTTCAAAGATTTAGATTTTAAACTGTTGGTGACAGGGAAACTTGAGATAATTACATGTGGCAATATCTCTGAAATTGAACAACACGGCAGATTTTTTTTGTTTATAAAAATTGTTTACTATAGATATGTTTATGCCTGGAAGGGTCTATTGAGTTTGTATGCTGCTTGGCTGAGAAAAATTGAATTGGGTAAGAGATCTTGGGATGATAATTCCTCATCCGTAGAAGTTCCCTCATACACCATTGCTAAAGTAAAACAATCTCTACCTAGGAGTTATATGGTCAGAAACACTAGCGGGGGCCAAATGTTAGGTAGTGCTGCTCCTGGTAGTTCAGATACAGTTTGGTTCTGTACAGCTTTTAATTGAAATAGGTGCCTCCAGAAAGGTTCCCAACATGCAATGATAAGGGGCCAGAATAGGATGGTGCAGCATATTTCTACTGTCTGTTAAAAAATGGAAGGAAATACATTAGGACATTAGGACTCGAGTGTTCGAGTGCTTGTCCGAACTTTACAAAACCATTATGACAGATTTGACCTTCAATGTTCACCTTGAACCCAGGAGCAGAAATTGTTTATCCTCATTATATATTCTACTTTTTCTAAAAATATAATTTTGAAAATGGATACTTCTGACTCTGGCGGTTCTCACAAGGACATGGGGGTAAAATCTGTTGTAGGGTACAAATAAACACAGAGGTCAGATAAACATGCGTGTGACCTTGTATCAGATATGGAGTTAGAAGGTATTGATTCAGAGTGTGAATTTTGCAACAAGTAATAAATGTTGACTTGCAAGACAAAAGTAGCATAGGCAATCATGTCTGTTTATTGTTTGTTTAACTAAAGCTTAACGTCACGTCCAGAATCTTTCACCGATATTGTGACAAAAGACCAAAGATATAGAGAAATAGTTCAGAAAGAAGGGTGAGCCCATGCAATGGCGTTACCGCCTACTCTTTACATGGGGATCTTTATTGTGCCAGGGGGTTAAAAATCCCTGTACATTGAACCACCAGCTTAGCGTCCCCTCCGAAGGACGTGCCGATCTTTGTCTGGTCTCTACCTTTCAACCTTTCTGACTTGGGTGACCCTACCAGGAACATAAGTTCCCGCCAGCATAGCTAGCCAGGTCATTGGGACGCACACACCTTCCTACCGGGTTTCCTATTGCATGTAGTGGTAATGATAGGAATTTAGACTTTTCAGAGGCTAAGGGGATCAATAACCATAAATGCAATCTGAATCACGCCTCCGATAAATATGATAAGAGGAAGGAGCCAAAACTCTGTATGAGACAACCCGTCCCGAACCAAAGATCATGCTCGAAGCTGCCGTCATTAATGAACGCAAGAGAAGAATTAACTTTGAATAGACAAGTCTGCAGCAAATCAAGGCTACAGAACCAAAGGGGGACACGATGACAAACAATTCACGATGGTTATGATGTACACAATCCATACCCAATAATAATACAAAATTGTCTTGCCACAATTTAAAATGTGCGCGTAGTCAAAACAGGACTTTTTAAACATATTCCTCTGGATACATGTTACCCTGAGAGTGTCCTGAGGCAGTAGAAAAGATTTTGCTTTCTGAGGTTAGTTCAGGTTCAGTTCTAGGTCCATTTCACAGAAATCCCTTCAGTCACGGGTTGTATTTAGCTCCCCTTATTTCAGCACACAAGAGTGGCTCCTCTGAACAATGGATGATTTTAGATTTGAGTTTTGTATCAGATAACGAGTAGTCCCTTAAATCTAAAATTTCTAAAGAGAAATATTAAGGAAAGCCATTTAAATTGAACACCCAAGTATAGACAGTTGGGTATAATTGATCAAACAAAAAGGGAGGGGTTGCATGCTGTATAATAGGGAATTGAGTATGGCATACAGACAGTTCCCTGTGGACCATGGGGATATTCATTAAGTGGGGTACTGTTGGAAGGATCATATTTTTCTTGACAGAGTTTTCTCTATTGAGCTGAGGTTCCTAGCAAAGCAGATTTAGCTTTTCTCACATTGAAGGAAATTTTAGGCAAATGTGGTTTAGAAGAGTCTCCCCATAAAGCTTACTCCCTGCTACTAATATAGAGTTCTTGGGGATTTTAGCCAATTCAGTGTTATTGACTTTGGAAATTTCTTCCGAAAAAATGGAGGAAATTGTTACTTTATTGGAGGTCTGGTTGAACTTAAAGACTGCATTAATGAAGGAAATACAGTCTTTGGTTGGTAAATTAATTTTATTAAACTCACATTCTTGTATTAAACCAGGACGTATTTTTCTGTCACGCATTTTGAATTTTTTGAGATTAGTTAATAGCAGTCGGAGCGACGTCAGAATTTCAGGTGAAAAAGGGAAGGATATAGACTGCAATATTGGTGACCAATTTGACCGGCGACTTCATGTGAACTATATAATGCCATTTAGGGTACATTTACACTGTTATATGATGTGCAAATTTATGAAGAGTATGTCATATTTGTCGATATTGATGACCAATTCGACCTGCGAACTTTAGTATAACTGTACATTGCAATAAGGGGTACAAATGACCTGTCACATACCTATACATCTATATTTAGTATAAGTTTACTCCGTTATAAGATGGGCAAACCAAAAGTACAATTGTGTGTGTCACATTGGTCAATATTGATGACCAATTTGACCTGTGACAGTTGGTGTCCTCTCCTGCTATATAACTCCACATTGATATATGATGTGTAAATGAAAAGTATGCCATAATTGCAAATATTGATGACAACTTTCATCTGTTACCTTTAGTGACTAATATTTGTTTTTGTTTTTGCATTACAGTTTAGATTCCAAGATTTTTGTTTATTTATATATTTGGGCAAGCGTGCAAAATGTACATTGTAACAACACCCTATTACAAATACCACTCATTGCCGATAATGTACATTGCTGCTTAGATCCCCTAAAAAAGAAGTTTTAACCAGTAACTGCTCAAGTCAACTTGATTAGAAGTTTTACATTTGTACTACTTATTATAAACACAAAAAACACTTCATAAACATAAACTTTGTCCTGGGATATACGTGACCATAGGCCTCTGGTTCTATTTACATGTTACTGGAAAATTGCTTTCTATCGGTCCAGTGTTTGTTTTTTTTTTTGCAGTTAAATTCGCTTTGAATGTGCTTTTTGTTCATATCTCATTCATCATTCAATCCTGTTCTATTTGACCGTACATGCTTGATAGTGACTATTTGATGAAGCTATTGTTTGTTTGTCAACAATAGCTTGTTCTTTTCATCTTATTTTTTCTTATTTTCGGCCTCGATGTGTTATGTTGATCATTTTCTTGCATGTTTTTGAATACCAATATGAATTATCTTTAAATCAGAGAGACTACCGACCGAGGAAAACGTCAACAAAAGAGAACAGGTTATAAACACACGATCTGTACAAAATATTAGAGGTCAGTTATCAATGTGGTTGAGTTGAATAAGGTTTAACAAACGGTGACAATAATATCAGCCTTTCTACCTATCCCCGCTTCATAGAAAACAATTGATTTAGATTACAAAAACAACCTTTTAAACAATTTAAGATCTGTATTGTAACATTAAAAAAAATTAGACACTATACTTTGCATGCTTCGATTTATTATAAATAACATTATATAGGAGTTCACAGTCACGCATCTATCAATACTTAATTTTACAATCTCAATATATTTTTTTCAACTTGTAGGTACATGTACATGAATGGTAAAGAGACAATTAACACATAACATAACAAAAGATCGCCTGTACCCAGATATAAGAATAAACATATTCCCTATCAAGAAACAACAAGTTGTATATCGTGGAACGTTATGATATTTGAACATTTAAAACATACGTGCAATTGTACTTTGGTGTTCAAAATATTCGATTATACTGCATTAGAAATTGACTAAGCAAGAACGTTATGAACCCCATGTACTTGGAATCTTACCCTTTTACACAATAAAGATCCTGATTTGAAAGTATATAAGTGCCGACAAAACGCCATTGAATAGAATAATTATTCTCTCTGTACTGTCCCTTTAGCTTGCTTTATCGCTCCGCTAATGATCCTGATTCTATACTGGGTTTGACTTCTTTAATTTTATGTCCCGATATCAGTGGAATATTCTGGTAGTGACGGCCATAATTACACACATATATGCGACCTTCATATGTCATAAAAATGCGTATATATGTCTGCCTAAAGTCACATAAACTACTATGACCATGTTGATATCAAATGTGCTGTAAAATTAATTTTACTATTCTGATTTTATTACAATTGTAAATTGCTGAAATGATAGATAGACTAACGGAAAATTATTTCTGTTTATGCAATGATAAAATGTAACCATTGTAAACATAAATGTTACGGTTATAAAATACAATTCGTGACATGTTGTTCTTAAGCTAAACTTTAGTAAAGCATTGTAAATACACTGTATCTCCTGTTAAAAAAATTACAAAATACAGAACAAATTAGCATATAAACTTATTTAACTTTTAACAAAGCAAGACGAGTCTATTTATTTCCCATAAGCAATTATATAAAGCAACTTAGAGTCGGAACTCTTAAAATGGAACTCAAATGTTCATGCAATAATCAATCAATAATGCTTAATACTCTGTATTATTTAAACTTAGTGATAAGTATTAAAAAACTGATTGACGTTTTATTTCATTATGCCGTCAAATGACCGAAGGTTGATTTTCTCGTTGCGCGACTTAAACATGTATAAACAAGTAAAGAAATAGGAGACAGTAATCCAAAACAAATTTACATTCAAAATTATAGTTTTCTCACCACATTATAACTTTAAAAAACAAATTAGCATATTACAAAGATTGTATGTTGAGCTCAAAAACTGTTAACGAGATAAACTAAGTAAGCATCTTATCCGTTTATACACCTACAATCATATTCAATATACTGTTAGTGAACTTTGAACTTGTTTATATACTTCTTTCAGCATTATGATGGATTTTATTACTTCGAAACATCATCTGCTCATTTACGTAGTATATTGCTTGTGACAAAACTTTATGTTATCTTTTCAGATAATCAGAATTAACTTTTCCTTAAAACGTCAAACGTCATACAATAGAAACAAGAGGCCATTGGGCCTTAATATCCACCTGGATATATTAACAATGCAAGAATATCTTAAAACAAAATTTCATCTGCATAAAGTTTCCTTAAAATCTGATCAACGCATTCTTGACAAGAAGTCAAAAATGTCTAAGTCAATCAGAAGCAAAGATGGCCATATTGAAAATCTGACCAACATATCTTGACAAAAAGTTGAAAATGTATTAGCGAATCAGAATCCAAGGCGGCCATATTGGAAAGAATTTAGCAAAATTGAACACAAATCTGAAAGGGGGCTATGCAAGAAACATGTACACAAAGTTTCATGAAAATCGGACCAACAGTTCTTGTCAAGAAGTTGAAAAAGTCTCAGCCAATCAGTAGCCCGGCGGCCATATTGGATTGAATTCAGCAAAATCAAACACAAATCTGAAAGGAGGCCATGCGAAGAAGGTACATCAAGATTCATGATAATCTGACCAACAGTTCTTGACAAAATGTTGAAAATGTATTAGCCAATCAGAAGCCAAGGCGGCAATATTGGAAAGAATTTAGCAAAATTGAACATAAATCTGAAAGAGGGCAATGCAAGAAACATGTATACCAAGTTTCGTGAAAATCTGACTAACGGTTCTTGCCACGAAGTTGAAAACGTCTTAGCCAATCAGAAGCCAAGGCGGCGTTATTGGATGGAATTCGGCAAAATCAGACACAGATCTGAAAGGGTGACATGCAAGGAACATGTACATCAAGTTTCGTGAAAATCTGACCAACGATTCTTGACAAGAAGTTGAAAATGGGTTAGCCAATTAGAAGCCACAGCGGCCATATTGGATGAAATTTGTCAAAATCGAACACAAATCTGAAAGGGTGACATGCAAGGAACATGTACATCAAATTTCGTGAAAATCTGACCAACGATTCTTGACAAGAAGTTGAAAATGTCTCAGCCAATCAGAAGCCATGGCAGCCATAATGGATGGAATTTGGCAAAATCGAACATACATCTTAAAGGGGATCATGCAAGGAACATTCACAGCAAGTTTGGTCAAAGTTGCCTCAGTAGTTTTTGAGAAGAAGTTTAAAATGTGAAAGTTAACGACAACGACGGACGACGACGAACGACGACGGACGGATGGGTATTGCAAAAATCAAGGTGGACTAATAAACTGCCTCGAAAAATTTACCATTCCGCATGACTGAATTGTTTCTACTAAATTGTGTTTGTCTCGCCTTAATTAAAAAAGAACTCTAAAGCATTGATTTTGACGGAAAGCATAGAAGACAGTCATTGCCCATTACTATGAAAACGTTTAAGTTTGTTTATACTAATGATCCGTTTCCACTGCCCCAATACACACATAAACCTGTTTAAAAACAGCCAGGACAGGAATAAAAACAATTCTACGCAGGTTAAATTCCTTATTTACAACTTTAAAATAATTAAATAATTTCTAATCCCTAAACTGTCTCGTAGAACACTCTAAGGCCTGTCTCTTTGTGATCTTGTATTCGCCTTGTACGTAGTGGGGTCGACAATGCATCGCTAGGGCATTAAGGATTGAAGAAGTCTTTGTATGTGTGATAATCTACAAGTATATGTATCCATGTTAATTTAATCAACAATTGAAGAGGTTTTAAAAAAAACGTTTTCATTTGCTCATCGAATAGTCATTTAAGGACTTCCAATGTTTAAATGCGACTGTGTATAGTTTTTAATCACCTTTTTGACATGCTTTTTTATGTTTAAAAATCTACAAATAAATTGAGAATGTGATGTATTATCTTTGTCATTATTTTTTTTCATGAAGCAAGTTGTTATCATTGTTTTAAAGTTCAGGGTATTAGAAACAAAAGTTTATGTTATCGTTTAAACCTAATTTACATGTCTTACCGGTCGAAATCCTAAATTTATTTATATTAGGTCACCTAAAATAACCTTTATCATTAAACGAACAAATTATACGTTATACTATTTTTTAAGAGGGAAATAAGCAATTCACGTTACAACTTACCCGGACGATTATTCCCTGTAGCATTCTTATTAGCAAACACACGAATATCTTCATCTACGTCACATAATTCTAAGCTTTTACGAACTGCTTCACTATACTGAAAGTCAATTGAATAGGATACCTACATAATGCAAAATCGGTTTGGTGCAAAGAAGCACGTCATGAATAATACTTATATGAGAGTCATTGGTCAGACTGCCAAGATATGATTTAAAACTTTAGCCAACATGGGACTTGAATTGTAATGTAAAAATGACTCGGACTTTAACAAACAAAAACATACTTATTACTGAAAGTTGCACCTTTTTCAAAACAAACACGAAAACAGCTTTGGTTAAGTGATTAATTGATTAAAAACATAACACATTAATTGTTCTTATTTATATTTATAGTGTTAATAGGGAGTATTTCTGTCGAGGTTACTTTGTTTCATATGATTCCCCTGTTTCATTCATAATGATATTGTTGATATTTTTCATTGATTGTTTTTCATTCACCTTACGCTTTTATTCGTTCCTGAAGCAGATGTCATATACGTGATATAAGAAGATAAGAGGAGACTCTGACAATCGTACAAAGAACATCAAAAGTTGATATGTTGCCCACTTACTTTGTCATCATCTAAACACAGCTGGGAAATAACGTTTGTTCCTTTCCAGAGAACATCTCTAACACTAGCTATCCTCCCTTCTTCGAGGTTTTGGAAAATCTGAAGACAAACCGATGTTAAATAAGTTTACATTTTGTATTTTTGAATTCAAATTAAATCGATTTCGTTTCTTTTAATCCGTTTTGTTTATTGTTTGGGTGTTTTTGGCCTTTATTATCAAAGTAATTTTAACATCCCTTTCTTTTGCTTTGTAGCTTAGAATTACTGAGGTCTTGTCTATTCTAATTAAATTTCTCTATAGCGTCCATTTATGACGGCTGCTTCAGAGCTAGACCTGGAATTCGGGACGAGGGTGTTTCACCCATAGTATTTACTCTTTCCTCTTATAAATATCATAATTATTTCAGGCATATTTTAAGGTGCGCATTAAATCAGTTATTAAAACTTAACTTCCTTCTCCTAAGACATATATAAGAAACATGCGTCTAGAATACAGTATACACACTTCAATTGACAAGGATGTAGTTTGCATATCTACAAATCAATTATCAAACGCACGAAATGCATTCATTTGTATTATTTCACCATACCTACCAATAGAAATTTTTCATTCAATCGTTATGTTCATCTTTCACTTTTTTTTTGTCTTGCTGTATTCTTATTAAGTTATAGCAAAATAAACCTTCATTTTAAATGCGTTCTAATTCTTGAATTCAACATTCAGTTAACATAAGATATAACATAAACGTTACAACATATTAACCTTACATAATATCAATACAAAATTCAAAGAAGCTAAATATTAAACTACAACTTATCAATTTTTTGTCTTCCTAATTATCTAAAACAAATTCACTACAATCTTTAAGATGAGTTCAAAATAACCAAAATACTCACACTACATGCCGTCAGTTTTCCGTCCTCCCAGTCACCTTGTGAACGCCGTAACTCATCTATAATCACCTTAAACATTATCTCTACATAGTAAACAAATATATAGTAAAATTATCTATTGGAGATTACCAAAGATATATGATTTTAATGCAATATGAAATAGACACAATTAAAAACGCAAAACTAGAGTGGACATCTTATTGGTAGATAAAATATTTGTAAGTGAACTTGAATAGTCTTTATTCAAGCGCAATAAATAATGCATTTACACAATAATATGACATCGCCTCTCAATATTCTTACGTTTCCACAGATTAATTAACCATAATACGGTATTATTACTAGTAATAAGTATATACTTTTGCAGTTTTTGTTACAGCGGACTGTTTTTTATTATATATAACCCAATCTTCCTTTTTTTAATCATTATATTTCGTTATATACACTGATTACAGTTTATTGATAAACTTTATTAACATGCTACTTTTATTATAAAGCATAATTTTGTATGAAGAAAGAAAGTAATCTTTTAAAACAGTACAAAACACGAAGAAGCAAGGCGATATTCAAGAGCGTAACTCCAAGGGCATGGGCAAACAATATGAACATGTTGGGCGTACACAGAAAAACAACAACGAAATATACTGTAATTCACTAAACCGGAAACACCATTAAAAAGATGTAGGTAAAACCAGGTGTGCGTTTCCTAGCCGCATGTGTCAGACGCCAAGATGTGTTCGTGTCATTTCGGTTTATGACAATCCTTACCATGGTGAAGAATACCATATGTCACCCCTTTGGCTCTATAGCCTTAATTGGCTAAAGTCCTGTCTATTCAAAATTAATTCTTCTCTTGCGTCCATTAATGACGGCAGCTTCAAGCAAGATCTGGGGCTTGGGACGGGTTGTCTCACACAAAGTTTTGGCTCCTTCGTCTTTAAATATCATATTTATCGGAGGCATGATTCAGATTGCATTTTTGTTCACTATAACCCTTCACCTATATTGTGACGAAAAACTAAAGGAGACAGGATACATGTAAAAAGAGTAAACAACAATAGTTACAAGAGAGCAAATAAGTACTAGGGGCCGTGTGACAAGGAGTATCAACCATGACCACATTCTACAGGAAAGATAATCATTATTTTAAGATAGATTTTAAAAAAAACTTGAACGAGGGGAGTTCAAATGTTGAAAAGACCAGTATTATGATTTAAAACTGTAAACTGAAACGAACGCGAGTTTATTATAATATAAGAGACAAATAGAATTTACCATCTGTAAATGGACGTCCATATGAGCAATCTGAGAAACACAGTCTAGGGAGATAGACCCATGACGTCATATCATTGAATGCTGATATAAATTACAATCTTCACCAGAAAAATAATATAGACTACATCTATGGCATCAAAATAAAAAGTTGCAAACTAAAACAAATAAAATATAATATTTATAAGACACAAACACCAATTTCTTTGTGTGTGAGGACCTCGTTGCGGATTCAATGCCTAACAACGAACCAACTGCCATCAATAGATGTTCAACAGAAAAAGAAAATGAATATAGAATAGACGATACCCAACATTAAAGATGAATAAAATCGCATTTAACACAGACATAACTCCTTTCTGCTCGCGCTAAACAATACGATACTATGAAATGTAAGTAGAAGAAATCAATAAAAATATGATATGAATTTGTTTTTGTTACCATTAATGATAATCAGCAGATTCTACAAAATGCAATAGAGCAAATTCATTATGTGTTGGTGTAATTTCAAAGTCAAGCTATTAATAACAAGAAGAGTAGAATCATAAAAACGAAAGACATGGACAAACGAACAATTGCCGTTTCAAAATATTCAGCACCAGCATAGAAAAGGAAATAAATTCACGTCACAATAACCCGCAAGACTAATTATTCATGCGGACCGATTTAGGACGGTCACCAAATACGTAACCAGGCGGTGTGGTTAAGGCCTCAACCTTCCAACTTCGAGAATGAGACAAAAAGTATTTAGTATGGACATACATTAATGTTTTTTAAAGAAACGGCATGGCGTTGTCATCATTTCAACAATCAACCGTTCACATCATTTGTCAATTAAAATCTAAGCGAATTAACAACAATTGAAAAAAGAAAAATTGGCGTAGCCAAACAGCATAAAACCGATAAAAGTGGCTAATAAATGATAGCTTCGTTGATGCACACATAATTAGGTAATTGAATAGTCACATTGATAGAATTATCAGTGTTCTCGCAGAGGTACTACATCAAGAAATAGGCCAACTTAAACTGCTAGGTAGATAATATATGAATAATGGGGACTGTTGGAGAGCAAACACTCAATTCTTTGTCGGGGGAAACGAAATCAAACTGGCTTAAGTTATTGCTATTACATCATCGTGATCTCAGAAATGATAAACTATGCGATGTCCAAATACGAACCATAAGGACGGAAATTAGGACCAAGCCCTCTCGTTATATGGAGCTTTCAAATGGAGCCCTTCATCGAGTCCTAGTAGTATTGTTAGAAGTTGTGAAATGACAAAGTGTATGCCAATACGAGACGGTAAATGGACCAAATACTAGGCACGTAGTGCGTCTAACTTTGGGAGAATCATAGCTACATCTAAGGATATTTCTAAAATGATTTTAGTAGCAACGGAATATATGTCTGAGTTGTGTTTAAACCTTCTAAGATTGTAAACAAGATTTAGTCCATAAAATGAGGGTTGTGTAATGCCTAAAGTTTCATACTGGGAAACACAGAGTTAACCATATTTTAAAAGAATCTCTAGATATCTTCTATACAACTTTCCAAATATTTAACGTATTTCATGATATCAGTGAAACAAACTTGGTGATAAGGTCAATGTTACGAGAGTGAAAGTCATTGACATCGGAACACGCTGAGGCATAACGAAGATTTTTAACACATACATGGCGCATGATGGAATTCGTGGAATATCTCCATCAAGCCAATGGTAATCTACAATTTGAAACCCAAAATCATCTCTTTTGTCGTAGATTTTAGTGGGAGCTGTTCCATTCACAATTTTAATGTCAAAGTCCAAAAAAGGCGAAGAATTATAATTTCGGTTAGCCTAAATAGGTATGAAATATTTTGAATTAATAAATTTGATAAATTAAAAAAATAACCCGGGGTAATTTAAATGCAGTTACAAATCAAGAACAATATCAATCAAGAAAAAAGGTAAATATCCAAAATATATCTAGAGTGCGATTGTTAAAGGAGATAAACGAAGATGGAATGAAGTGTTAATCTGAAGAAACGCTTACAAAAGTGCGCAACACGAACCAATGTTGAGGATGACTTCTTTTAAAATGAATGAAATCTTAAAGATCTTTACAAATGTATACGAATGTACATTTCATATGATACAGGATCCATGGGTGCAACAAACAGCTTTTCATTGAGTATAATCAACGAGAGACATTGACAAACAACCAATAACTGCATCAAACAATTAAGCACCAGAATGTAGGGAATTAAATTGATATCACAACAATCCTCAAGACCAATAATCCATGTGGACTGACTTAGGACGGTCACCCAGCACGAACCAGACGGTGTGGTTAAACCGGTTAACGATGCCTTAACATTCCCACTTCCCACATGAGACTCGAAGTTTTCAGTATAGACATACATGGAAAAATTTAATAAATGTAAATCATTTCAACAACTAACCACTCACATGAATTGTCCATATAAATCAAAACGAGTAAAACGTATCAACATATTTACTAAATACAATTGGAAACACAAAAATTGGACTTAGCCAAGTAGTATAAAGCTGAAAACAGTGGCTAATAAGTGGTTGATTCATAGATTCTACATATAATTATATAATTAAGTATATGCATAGTGACATTTATGAACAATCAGTGTGCTCGCAGACTTACAACACTATCACCTGAGCCAATTTAAACTGCCAGGAATAAATAAAAAAAAAAAAAATATCA
>JAUMGZ010181331.1:0-11379 GCA_032359645.1 Pododesmus macrochisma | reverse complement strand
GATGTGAGACTTTGTCACCATGCGCTTAGATGCTTTTGTAGCCTAGTTCACAGAAGATTGGTGACTTCTAGCAGTGGTAAGATGGTTGAAGGTGATAAAGTGTGTATTCAGTACACAGAAGCCTTCTTGTTTGTTTTCATGTTCCAGTCCTAATGGTTACTCCAACAGACTGTGTTTGTCTAAAAATTGCATCTGGTTCTTACCAAAGCTTGAAAGAAATTACATTTTAGTTAGCCATATTATAAATTATGACTTTTTTGTTTCTAAAGAAGTGTTCTGAGAGTGTTGTTATGGTAGTTGTACAAGTCAATCAACCTATAGAGTAAGATGTTTAGTCTGTAAGATTGGTGATATACAAATACAAAAATTGAATATTTACTCAAAATGCTAGAAAACAATAAATAAATGTTGTGACTGGCTTTTCTACCCATCATCAGTTGCACATTAGTTTAGCAAAATGACAAACACTCTTGTGACTTGGAGTGGGTTCAAGTGCCTTCCCTATGGCAGCAGTCTGCAGGTTACTTCTCCTCGGGTTCCCTCGCATCATGTACACAAATTTGGACCCTTAAGAAAACAGATGTTTATTCAACAAATTATAACATCATTTTATATGGTAGAAAACTTGATTTTTATCTCAAAGAATAAAAAAAACCTGTTTTACATCTAAACCCTTGTCAGGTGTTTTGGTTCTCAAGAGGAGACAAATTTTGGAAGTCTTTAACTTGAAGTACTTAGACTCATCTTCAGTAGCGGGCTATTACACATCATTTTTCATGGCATATTTTCAAATTTCAAAGAATTGTGAAGTGGTATGAAAAAAGGAAAGATATATCTGTGTAATTGTTGGGCGATTTGATTCGAGATATCGGCATTCTTTGTGGGGATTGTTTCCTAGGATTATTAGAAGAATATAGTAGATTACATATCACAAGTTTTCTATTTATTTTCTTATGTCATATTATTATATGAAACTTGTGATGGCTTATCTTCACTTTGACTAAATCTTCTTCTACTTACGGTGTTTTAGATGTTGCAATAGTCGTTATTTTGTATCAGATGTTTCATGCTTTATCAGATGATCCAAGCATTCTGTTAATTCCAAAAATCGTGAGAAAAAAGACGAATTTGAAGTGAAAACAAGGAGACCATGTTTAATACATGAAGTATTATGGTATATAAAATTGTCTATCATAATCAATTACTAGCTAGTGATTAAACAAAAAAAAGAGATTATTACATATTACACTTTGTTTATGAATTATTAACCTATAAGAGAAAAAAGTTAATATTCTTTTTAAAGAAAGGAGAAGGCAATATGAGGTACATGTATATCTAGCCCACGTTTAATGTGTTTTTCAATTGTTCTTCCCTTTTTCACAGACCTGGTTTTTTGGAAAAACCATGTTATCCCAAATATTTATTTCAAAATGGTTAAATGTTTTTTGCATCTTAGAATGTCAAAGATTTGTTAAGATAAAAGCAGTGTCTGTGATTTCACAATCCTTCAACTTTAAATGACATCCATCCATAATTGATTCTATTTCTCATATACAAAAAATAATAAATAAAATAATATTGCAAACATTTTAAGCATGTCGGTGGTTTCTTTTTCACAGGTTACATAATATGTTGCAATGATTATGATATGATCAGTCACTCTCATCAATTTCCATGATAAAGGAGTGAAAGTCAAGTTGGAAAAACTTTATTGATTAATTTTTTAATTGATTAATTTCACTAATTGATTTATTTTACTTGTTTGCAGTGTACAATATATTTGCATGTTGAGTTCTATTTTTAGTCTTGGTGTGTTTAGAATTTCTTTTTTTATATAAATTTATCTATTGCTGTATCGGACCTTCACAGTATTTAAATTGGATTGTTCTTTTGATCTCTTCCGTGAAATTCAATTATTGAAATCAATTTTTTGTCGTATATTTCAGGTTATAAATGTCAGCTGCAGAAAGGCAGGTGCTTTTGGAAAGATACGCATGGTCGAGGGCATACCAATCAAATAATGATCCTGGCTTGACCACAAGTAAACAAGAGAACAACAGACATTCGCCGAACCGATTGTGAATAATGACTTAGTTGAACTATTGTAATCAATCAAATTTATTCCGTCCAACATTTTAATATTGTAGGGTTCTTTTATATTTCAACTATTGTATGTTTTTAATGGAACAGATGTAAAAATGGTAAAACGTATTGAATTCTTTTGACAACTTTTTTATAAAACATTTTTAACTAGATTTTTTTTTAAAATGTGTATTAACTTGTTCATCCATGAAGAAAGAGAGAGTATTCAGAAATACTTATTTAAACAAAATGTTAACGTTATTTGACTATTAAGTTAAGTGATAAGATTATTTTTTAAAAGAAACAAACTGTTATCCATGATCTGCTACATGGAATTTGTTAGTGACTTATTGATAAGATCTTTTTTATCGTAAGTTTTTTTTTTATAAGACAAATTATTTAGATGTGATTATTTATAAATACTTTGTAGAACTTGTCTGTGATTATGTAACATGCACAATTTTATATACATTTTACACATATATGTATACTTCACATTGTTTTTGTATTCTTATTGATTAAGATTACGTATATCGATTTATATATTGAAAAATCTGTAATATAGTTACATACAAAGCAATTTTTATTTTAATTACAATTAATTATTAGTTTTTACTCACTGATGAGTAGTAATCGATTTGTGTTCTTGTTAAAGAAAGTTTAACTAGTAGCTACATTATATACCTGTCACTTATCAATCACTGATTCAGGGAAGTTTTTTTGGGGACACCTTGACCAAAGGTCTAAGATGAACTTTTCTTGTTACAAAACAAATTCATTCCATTGTCTGTTGTCTTTAACTTGTTATATTTTCAACTTCTCCAAAAGCACTAAACCAAATTCAACCAAACTGTGAAGGAAGAATCCCCAGGTGAAGGGCCACCAGGGGTACAACTTTTAGGCTAATTAGATAGGGAAACTTAATTTGCTTTCTTCAAAAATCTATTTTTAATGAACTAAAGTCCAAAATTTTAATGTTTGCATATATACTAGTAAAGTCAGCACTACCAGAACCAACGTTGTTGATGGCGTGACCCTTTGGGTAAAAAGTAGTTTCATATTCTGGATCAAAGTTCAATCCTAAGTAAATGTGATAATTTATCCCTTTTATGCTTGTCACCTCTCAAGAAAATCAAGGACTAATTTCAACCAAACTTGGTAGAAGAAATCTTTCAGAGACTGAGAAGGAGATACAGTTTTGTTCAAATAATGGCGCTATGCCACCGTTACTCACCAATAGGGAATAGAAAAGGGGGAAATTTAACAAACTTTCAAAAATCTTGGAATATGATTTATCAAATACCAATCAAAGTGATATTTCTGTCCTATGGATATTAAGGCCAAATAGGACTCTTGTTATTTCTGTTTTTAAAATGATGTCCACAAAAGTACAAACAAGCACGTGTACTTAATTCAACTGCTAATTTATTCAGCTTTCAGTGATTTTTTTTATCTCAATGATTTTGTTGTTATAATATGAATATTAAGAGAAATGAGTTTGGTTAATAATTGTTGATGTGTCTGACCCAGTTCGTCTCAAAGTGCAGTGATGTAGTTCTGTACTTTTATTCTTATCATACTTTTCATTTATCATTTCGTCCTCTGTTTCTGTTTTAATTCTAGACTTTAACAAAATTTGTCAGCAAAATTAAAAGTTAGCTTCTTATCAATGTTTGAGTATTCTGAAGATCTAGATATCCATCAGCCCTACAGCCTCCAAGAATTTGTCTTAATGTATAAAAAAAAAAGTCGGGAGAGCTCTATCTTGTAAAATCTTGAGGGATCAGCTTTTCATAAAAATTAAAGAAAATAAGCAAGTGATGAAATTTGCTTGATTCCGTCTCATACTGGGCAATGCATCATAGAGAGTGAAAGTAGCGGAGAAAAAAAAGTCAAGAAAAACATTTTAAGACTTGACTTACGGTTAAGGAATTTATAAAAGTATAAATTTGTCATTCTTTGAAATGTAAAAGAGTGGGTTAGAATTTTCCTAGTGATTTTGTAGGTGTAGATAGTGATCGAGGTTTGGCCATCTGAAAGTTTGAATCGCTGTGTTGACACAACACTGGAGGGTGGTAGGGCAACACACAGTAACCCATTGCTTCTTATCGCATCCAGCTCTACACACACTGAATGTATTTTCCTCTGGTTAATAATATTTCTTATCTGTCTTGTTGATAACTATCTATAGTTTTTGATCCAAAAGAACCTCTCTGGATTTGGCATCTCCAAAGCAAACATTTTATCAGATGAAATAGCCATCTAAATTTATGGTTTGATATGAGCTTATCAGACAAGTGTTATCAACAGTTAGCCTACTGTGAACAGATGCAGGTCTCAGTGCAGACGACATGATGCACTGTGGGTAAAACCATTTCCCACAATGCATTTCTTTTATATATTTGTAATGACACTAAAGGTTCATTTAGATCTAAGAAAAAAGTTAATAATAGTTATGACATTTGGTGAAAGAAATCTTAAATAGTAAAACATCTATCTATCTATCTATCTATCTATCTATCTATCTATCTATCTATCTATCTATCTATCTATCTATCTATCTATCTAAATTATTAATCTTTTTATCAATCAATTATTAAAAATCTATCCCAATATACCTATCTCTCTCCAATTGATATTTATCAGGCTCTCTCTCTCTCTCTCTCGCTCTCTCTCTCTCTCTCTCTCAATCCAATCAATCATTGTCAATCATCTTTAGCTATCGTATCAAACTTTATACATTTAAAAGAATTATGGTACACAGAAAAGTATATTTGGTATGTTTTAAGTTGGTAAATTTTTAATGCCTCATTATCTTTACCTTTTTATCTTGCTCTACTCTGTATGAGTCTAGACAATTGCTAATGCTCATGTTATTATTCCAAAGTATTTTATGAACATGGCAGATTTGATGAAACACACAAATGTCAGATCATAGTGTGAACTGTGCTCATGATGTGTAACAGAAATAAAAACAATAGAATTTTTTTGGTCAGCAGAAGAGCAACTTTTTTCACTGAGACTTCTATCTTGCATGTTTTAACGCTTGCAATATGTAGTCTAGATTTTAACCTAACTGTTTCTCCTATCTGTTAAATCAACATTCGTCATTTTTTTTAATGATTACAAATGTAAAATATACATCATTTATATTTATAGGTTTCTGTAACTTAAGATTTTTCTTTATATAATTCTATTAACTTCTTGTCTGTTGCTAACATTACGTAATTTTTACGATGTTTTATGACCGTGTTCTGTTTTGATCTGATAACGATGGCATATTTCTCTTGATGAATAGTTCATGCTAAAGAACACATTCTTTGAAATTAGAAGTTTTTGATATTTGAAATTTAATAATCTCATATTCAAAAAGTAATCAACATTTAGGCTTATTGACACTTTATCCATAGTATAACAAACATAAAATAATGAACTTTTAGACAAAGTTGCACTGTTAGATCAGACTGTCTTTGAAATTGTATAAAGTTCATGTGTTTTTGTTGCTAACGAATTAATACATTTGCTAATTGACACTCTCCGTACATATTACACATGCACGATTTTTTGTAATTATTGATGAATTACGAACATAGTATACTTATCTATATACATGAAAATGATACAATGTTTTTTGTGTTGTTTATGTTCACGTTTTGTACATTCGGGAGATTATAGATAAGGCCGACTCTACAAATCTGATAAAAACCTCATTTATCTTTTCTATTCTGAAGTGTTCAAAAACGTCTTTGGTAAAAGCAGGAAATTTCATGGCAACCATTTTATATAGTGACATTGATATATTGTGTAATTCATACTAAATATTTTTGTTTCTCAAATTCGTCTGCTTACTGTTTTGCTATGGAATCAAGTCAAAAGTCACTGTATGTAAACTGCTCTATCCTTATTCAAACATACTTATTTCTTATCTTTGCAATTTGATAGTCTTGAATTTATATTTGTGAAATATGAAAATTTAATGCAGATGAAACGAATTGTCAGGTTGGCCATTAGTAAGCTATATTTTATATGTATGATGCTAACAGAGAATAAGACGCAAATAACAGCTGCCCTGTTGCTTGTCACTGTATTTTGAAGACGTGTAATTATCTTATTTAATCATATTTGTCTTTTACAAAGTTTATGTTACTTTAAGTAGTAATATACTAAAAACTAAGACAATATTCTAAAGCTGTAAGTCCATGGACATGGGCAAACAAAAAATAAAACGTGGGACGCACACAGAAAATATAAACAAATATACATTTATTAACTAAAAAAGGGAACATTACAAAATTCTTTAAAAAAAAGTATAAGTGAAACCAGATGACTATTGACTTGAAGTTACATATCTTCTGTCTTTTTTATCATGTTTTGTCAACCAAGAACACTTGATTTTTTTTTAATTCATTTAATATTTTTTGGAGACATTTCCTATAATATCTACATGTATATGCAATATAACAAGTTCCCCTTTAAATGTCTTTTAGTTTATTTGTTTTGATTTAGCTATATATGTTATAGGCTAACTAAAGATAGTACTAAATGTTGTGATATATGATAGCTAGTTTTGGACAGCTGGACTGTCCAGTGTATATTTACACTTCTTTTACCTAATAATGTTGACCACTGGAATTGATGTCCAGCCATATATAAAATAAATAATTTTAACACTTCAGTATTTTTGTTATTTATTTTAAGTCATACAATGAGGGTATTCAAGGATTTATGGTTATTAATTTAAAAGGAAATGTTTGATGTCTTTGAACACAGCACAGCATGGGTGCTTGATATTGTCACCTGATCACTCTAATAGATCTCTAAGAACACATTAGGTTTCTTTCCGGGCATTTGATAATTCTCTGACTATTCATGTTATGATATGGATTGCTTTGGTCTTTTATATAAAGGATGGAAACTTTTGTTTTCTAGAATTTTTGTAAAATACAAATTTTCTTCCCAGAATCCTTGGTATCTCAGCAGGACACAATCATATTTACATTGAATTTAAACCAGAGTTTACCCGCGATATTACATGTAAGTTTGTGAGCTATAACTTTTGGACACCACCAAGAATGTTGAATGTTTGTGAACTATCTTCTGGACACCGTCAGTAATGCTGTACGTTTTGGACAACATCTTCTGGAAACTACCAGTAATGTTGTTGTTACTTTTGGATAACGCCAGTAATGTTGTTGTTACTTTTGGATAACGCCAGTAATGTTGCACGTTTGTGAACTACATCTTCTAGTCATTACCTTTCATTTTGTATGTTTTTCACCTTTATCTTCTGGACTTTGACAATATGATTTTTTGTTTGTGGACAAACCCCCAGTAAGGTTGTGTATTTGAACTTCATCTTTTGGTAATTGTGTTTGTCTATGAACATGATCTTCTAGACACTGCAAAATATATTGGTTTTTTTTGTGAACTGCATCTATAGGACACCACCAAAAATGTTGTATGCTTGAAAACTATAATTTCTGGATACTATCAGTGAGGATGCATGCTTGTGAACTGGATGCCACCTGTCATATTGTATGTTTGTGGTTTACATCTTTAAGAAATAATTTTGGACATCACCAATAATGTTCTATGTTTGTAATAACCTTTTGGACACCACCAATACGGTTCTTTGTTTGTGAACATCGTCTTAACATTACCAATGATGTTCTATGTATACACCTTTTTGGGCATCACTGGTACGGTTCTATGTTTATGAAAAGTTTTGGGACATCACCAATAATGTTCCATGTATGTTAACATAATTTTCCATGTTTAAGATTTCCATTTTTGGACACAACCAATCATGTTGTATGTCTGTGAAATGCTCGATCCAAATAAAATTTCGCACATCGCTTTAAAATTGTAATACAATGTATACAGATTACTTTCGAAACTGAACTTATGTAAAGATCTAATGTTTCTGCTGTGTACAGTTAAATTTATTCGTTCCGAAACTCGTTTCCTATTGATTGATTTGAAACAATTGGCCGAGCTGTTGACCAAACTTGATAGCTTCAAATTGATTATTATACAGATTAAGTTAAAAGTGAACTTGTACAAATATTTCCTGCAACGACTGGGTTCCGCTTGCTCAATTATTAATTGCAATTTTAATTATAAATGTCTAATATAAATTAAATTCTTAAATCGAAATTAACAACAGAATACATGCATAAGTTGTGAAGTATAAGAATGGTAAATATAGGATAGGTAAATCTATCTTTAAATAAGGTGTGACATAACCAAATTTTATTGAACCAATTATAAATTATTAGTACATACATTTTTGAAAGAATTTTCTATTAAAGTGAATTTTTTCGTGTGAGTAGCTTTCCTCATAAAACTTTTAATACATTGCAAATATTACAGTGCGTTAAAGATAAAATATATATTTTAGTTTTCCCTGGAACCATAAAAACAACCTCGTCACCACATTTTATGGTTTTTGCAATGAAATTCCAATAAACCAGTTATATTCTTTTGAAAATGATTTCAGTTTGAAATAAATGTGTTCGTGTATGTAATATCAAATTTCCACAAAGTACTCACCCAGCGTTACAAGTGAAGGGAAAGTAAATGGTTGTATTTTTATAAAATTACCAGCGTAGCCAATGTACTAACACAGGTCACGAGGAAAGGTGACGAAAAACCGGATACCCCCGTGGGCCAAACATGAAGCTGCTGTTTAGGGACGATGAATCCAATAAATCAGGAATGAAAATTAAAAACTCAGTGAGCAGATGTGAGTAGATAATTAACACGATTTTCGAGCAGATGAGAGTAGAGCGTACTTAGTGCGATTATTGTGCAGGTGAGAGTAGAAAATATTACGATTATCGAGCAGATGAGAGTGGAGAAATAATACGATTATCGAGTGGATAGAAGTAGAGAAATAATACGATTATCGTGCCGATTAGAGTAGAGAAATAATACGATTTTCGAGCGAAGTAGAAAAAAAAAGTTTCAATAATCGTGTAGAATAGAGAAGCAAGAAAATACGATTATCGTGCAGATGAGAGTTGAGAAATAACACGATTTTTGAGCAGACCATTACCGTGTTAATGACAGTCGAGAAATGACACTATTCTAGTGTAGATGACAAAAGAGAAAAAAATTCAATTATCCAGCAGATGAAGAAGAGATATAATACGATTATCGTACAGACGAAAATAGAGAAATAATAGAAATAGTACGATTCTAGAGCAGATGAGTGTGGATACCAGTGCGATTATCGTGCAGATAGGTGAAGCCAAATAATGAAATTATCGAGCATATGATAACAGAGAAATACTACGATTATCGTGCAGATGAAAGTAGAGAAATACTACAATTCTGGAGCATATGAGAATATAGAAATAATACGACTATCCTGTAGTTGAGAGTAGCGAAATAGCGCGATTTTCGTGCATATGAGAGGAGAACATTTTTGATAATCGTGTAGAAGAGAGTAGTTAAATAATACGATTATCGTGTATATGAGAGGAGAGATATAAGACTAACGTGTAGATGAGAGTAGCGAAATAATGCGATTATCGTGCAAATTAGAGTAGAGAAAAAAGACACGAGTCTCGAGAGTAAAAAATTACATGATACTCGTGCAAAATACAACTCTTATTAAATTGTAAATTTACAAGTTTCAAAGGAATAAAACGCTAGTTTTCGACTGCCATATTTCTCTAAAACTTATACTGCTCTGAAATAAACTTAACATCTAAATCATTTATAGAATTCTTTACAATTCATCAGGAAACGGAAAATAACACCAGTTTGTAATTGATATTTGAACGTTTGACTTTGAGTCCTTTGACAGAGTTTTTATTCGTACGTCCTCATACCTGTCCAAGACATCCACAACTTAAATTTTAAAAAAACAAACACCAATAATAAGGCGTGGCGTGTTGAAATAATAGATTTGACAAGGTTAACACCTCCACAACTTAAATTAAAAAACAAACACCAATAATAAGGCGTGTCGTGTTGAAATAATAATTTGATGTTGATCACTTCATCGGAACCTCATAAAATATAATATAACACCTTCACACATATATGATATCTTCTTAATATTGTATTTACCATTGACGTACTGATGTTATCTTAAGTATGTGGAAATATACAAACAACAATATTAAAACCACAACCCCTCACCACAGAAATACGTGTCCTAAATATGCCAAGTTTCCTTCATCCTCATCAAACTTGTCGGCCTTTGTTTCGGTTTCGGCATTTTTGATACAAACTTTTTTCACGATTGTTTTTTGAATCAAGGAAAACAATAAAACAAACTGTTATCAGGAAATAAAAAAGGTTTCGATGACATGAATGTATTGGTATATTCTCGGCTGGGTGCTTCCGTGAACGCCATGGCTACTTCTCACTATTAAATTCTGATTGATGGATATTTATTCCGCCGTGTGCACGCGTCTATCTCAATGTCATGATGGGTCGGATGGAGTGCCTTCGCGTGCCTATGTAAATGTATTCACAAATATTCACAAACGTTTGAACGCTGCTGTTTTTTCGACCTCCGTTTGTAGTCCAGTGGCCGCCACACCATCTTTTGAAATTCAAATGTGACCAATTGTCCCTTTTCTGCAATTTTGGGCAATGAAGTGTTTGTGAATTTATGTTTTCATGCAGCTCGTCCATGCTCTCTAAAAAGAGGAAATTGAAAGAAATAAAAGCCAATAACGTATAAATGCCCACACGTGATTTAATTCACACAGTTACAGTTGTGTGCAGTGACTATACAAAAGAAACTGTCATAAAATGTGAAAAAAAATGATCGAAAAATTAATAAAAACCTATCAATCAAAAGCATGTTTTCCAATGTCAGTATCAATCAATCTACATCAATCAATCTACACGTACTTATGAAATCATTTTGGTCATTTAAATGATCAAATGAAAATGATCCAAGGAAAATCTCCATAACGGATGAATTGTAAGTGAAACAATAAAAACAGAATTCAATTACCAATTATGAAATTATTTTAATGATCAATATGTATCTTTACTCATTATCATAATACAGAAAAATTAACATCCCTTCACTTGACAGGCCTTACTCGTTATGTTTTATCTGTAAATACAGTAACTTTTGTTCTTTTTTGTTATCATTTTCTCCTTTTCAACTGTCTTTGGTTAAGTATTAGGAGTGTAATTCCCGTTTGTTAGTCTCCATGTAACATATCAAGAAAGGTGTTTTATGTGTTTCATTTTGAGTCTTCAACGTTTTTTCGTCAAATAAAAGTTTTGTGGAGTGATTTGGGGAATTTCATTGATATTTCATGC
>JAUMGZ010181320.1:2723-13986 GCA_032359645.1 Pododesmus macrochisma | reverse complement strand
TTTTCTTATTGTTTGCCAATGTCCATGGACTTACGGCCTAGAATACCGTCTTGGTTTTTCGCTTTACATACTTACTGTATGTGGTACACGTGTCTCATTTTTCCTCATGGACCTGTAGCATTTAGCTTTAACATCAACTTCTCTGTCACTTAATACACACAAAATAGTGTTATGTATATATCCAAGAGTAAAATAATTGTATCCTTGTTTTTTTTACCTTGTTGTTAAAGTGGTTTCTTTTAAATAATCAACACTTAACAGATCTGGTAACACATCTAACTTAGTAGTGACCGCCATGTTTGTTCAATAGCTTGACCTAGGATGCTGCGTTACTATGCGTAGCTAAAGGGGGGTGGGCTTATCAGTGGAAAATGGAACGGTGTATTGTCATTGGCGTGCACCTTTTCAGTTATTAGTGCAACCCTAATGTTGTCCATATATAATGTATAAACAAACTACACATTCAAGGAACGATCTACGAATTGTCCTCGTGTGGTCATGTACGTGTATGCAATGTTAGTGTATATCCAGGTCGACATAGTGGTTGCATAGTATTGTGACTTCAACACAAAGGATTAATAGAAGACCTATTCTAGAATATTCCAGTGCCGCATGGGATCCTCGTCAGATTTATCTCCAAGACAAGTTAGAAAATGTCCAATAAAGAGCAGCTAGGTTTATAAAATCAATTACTGTTGAGAACAGGGAAATATGGCAACCATTCTGCTACAACTAAAGTTACCCAACACTTAGCTGACTGATGCTACTATAGGATACTAGTATGCTCTTACTGAATCCTAGTATTATACAAAGTATTCCACAATTAGGCCAAAATACTAACAGAATATTTGAAAACACCAAAACGTAAAACTAAATCAATGCATGGAAACCATTTTTATGCGCACGTCAAATTCGACGAGACGTATTATGGTATAGCGATTGTGTCCGTCCGTCTGTCCGTCAACAATAGGTGTTTGATCTATTACATGTCAACCAGCAACTTCACACCTTAAATATTTCACATACTCATTCCTTGGGACCCAAGAGTGTGTCGTGGCACTGAATGATACCCGTAAGCTTGATATTTACGGAGTTATTTGCCCTTTAGGGTCCATATCCACCAGGTTAAAGTTTTGGTGCAAGTATTGAAATAACAGAATTTTAGTGTTATATTGTATAAATTAGATACTTGTTTATGCTTTCCGTTGCTTGTTCGGATGATAATTAACTTAAAAACGAATGGTCACACAAGGTTCAAACTTGGTATGTGGGTTGCCCTAGGAGGTGCACATAACTCTTTGTTTGTTTGTTTGTTTATTGGGGTTTAGCGTCCCTAAATACATGCATAGGTCATATCGGGAGGGTGTTGCACATAACTCTATTGATTTTTGGCGTGGTCAGCCAAAGGTCAAGGTCACCGTTGCTAAAAATAGATTTTAAGTTGCTTGTATGCGACTTGTCCGGATGATAACTTCAAAGGGAATGTCACCTAAAGATCAAACTTTGCGAGTTGGTTGCCCTAGGGGATGTACGGAACTCTGTTGATTTTGGGCGTGGTCTGTGAAAGTTCAAGGTCACCGTTGCTAAAAATAGAATTTTGCTGTATGTTGCTTGTCCGGATGATTAGTTGAGAGCAATAAGAGTGTGTTCTGCTAAAGGTCAAGGTCAACATTGCTAAAAATAGAATGTTGCATGTGTAAGGCTTGTATTGTCCAGTTGAGAACAAATGATAGGAGGAAGTTTTAACGTGATATGTGGGTTTCCATAGGGGATGCACAGAATCCTTTTGATTTTGGTAGTGGTTTATAGGCCAAGGTCACCGTTGCTAAAAATAGAATGTTGCTAAAATGTTGGTTGTCCAGATGATAACTTAAAAATGAATGAGCACATATTGTTCAATATTGATATAGGGGTTAACGTTGTCCTAGCGGATGCACAGAACCTTATTTATTTAGGGTGTTGCCTACCAATTGGTCAAGGTAACCTTGCCCAAAATATATAGAACCACCAATAAATGCAATTTTACAATAATAAAATGTCACAAAAATATTTGACAATACATGGCCTTCTTGTTTACCCTTCTTAAACAAATACAAATCAATGATCTATCAATAATAAATGCTGCACATGCGGTTTTTTTCGGGGGGATATGCTGCGCTGGTGGCTCTCTTGTTGGAAAAGCTAATACTTGTGATCACGAGAGAAAAATATCCGGAATTTTCCTATTTACAATCGCCGTCAGTGTCATACAAATGCTTGAATGTTTAGCAAGATGGTAAAGTTGGCTTTTTGCAGTTATGTATTTCTATCTATTTCTGCCGTTTCCTGTATAACAAGATCGAACGATGCAGTATCAGAAATGTTTATGGGTAACTTCTTATTTGTATAATGTGCAAAAGACAACAGAACCTAATTGCACTATGTGTAGTAAAATAAAGACCCCACAGAGCGGTGTTCAGTGGAGCGTGTGTTTTGAATAAAGCGTAACGTAGGCCGAGATTCCCCTGCCCCTCGAACGAATGCCTTTTTCTGATATATTCGTTTTAGGGGCAGAGACCCATGCTATTAAAAAGACGTTGCAAACTAACCTTTACTGCCGACAAAAAGTAACTGCACGATTTCTCCTATTTGCTTAGGAATACAAAACTGTCACTTGATATATCACTCACTGAACATTTATTTACTAGAATCCGCCAGAAAATAATCACATCATCGTATATTTATAATGTTTTGGTCACTTAAAGGCGACGAGTGGAGGAAAATTGTCAAACAGACCTGTTTATATCTACGAATACATGACAACTCGGACCAAAGACAACTCTGACCAATATAAAAGACAACTCGGATCAAAATCAAAGACAAGTCGGACCAACAAAATGTATATAAAAGTTTATTTGGGTTTTTGTTATTAATGACAACACCTGAGGCTATACACCAGGGAGACAAACTTTAAAAGAATACTCCGACCATATCAAAGATCATGTAGAACAAATAAAGTTATAGCTGAGTACTTAATTATTTTGATTAGCATTTAAAAAACAACACTTTGTGCCAAGTACCAACTATGTTCAAGACAACACAGATCAGATCAAACATCTGTTAGACAAATGTTAAAGAAAACACATGAGATTTTAACGAAAAATAACAACAAAAGTCAAAATGAAGGATATACATGTAATCTCCTTTCTTGGAATAATATGAAATAGCAAAACAAAAGGTGATAAATATAAAAAAAAAAAGTGCACATGTACCAGTTTTAGATTAATGCATAATTTACTAGTGCTGCTTAAACAGACTAGTGCTGAAATATAATTATTTGTTTTTATTGAATATATATTGAATTGAATAATTAAATTGTACTCAATATGTCAGAGTTAGTTTTCTTTGATTTTGATTCTGGTCCGAGTTGTCTTTGATATTGGTTCGAGTTGTCTTTGATATGGTCCGAGTTGTCTTTGATATGGTCCGAGTTGTCTTTGATATGATTCGAGTTGTCTTTGATATTGGTTCGAGTTGTCTTTGATATGGTCCGAGTTGTCTTTGATTTTGGTCCGAGTTGTCTTTGATTTTGGTCCGAGTTGTCTTTGGTCCCAGTTGTCCTGATTCCATATCAACGGATTGTCCGTATTTGTACGGATTTGACTCGAAAATAATTACGCAATACTGATGTGCACTTGTGTTCTAAGGATGATGTTATAACAGCTAAAATATAAAATTGATTAGCAAAAAACAATAATGTGTTGTGTTACATGCCTCAGTTTTTAGTCCATCTGGGCTAAAAGGGGTAAATTTTACATTTTGCGTTTAAACTCAATCTCCTCTGAATTTTTTGGACAGATTTCAACCAAATTTAGCAGGAAGCATCCTAAGGGTAAAAGGATTCAAGATTGTACAAATGAAGTCCCTGACCCCCAGGGAATAGGGGGGTGGGACCAAAAGTGGTAAATTTTTCAGTTTGCCTTTAATCGACATCTTCTCTGAGACTATTGGAAAGATTTTAACCAAATTTGGCACGAAACTTCCTTGGGGAAGGGAATTCAAGATTTTACAAATGAATGACCTGACCCCCAGGGGACAGGTGGGCATGGCCAAAAGGGGTTAATTTGTCAATTTGCTTTTGAACGACATTTCCTCTGAGACTATTGGACAGATATCAACCAAATTTGGCTGGAAGCATCCTTAGGGGTAGAGGATTCAAGATTATTCAAGTCCCTTACCCCCCATGGGACAGGTGGATGGGGCCAAAAGAGGTAAATTTGACAGTTTGTCTTTAAACGACATATCCTCTGAGAAGCATTCTTAGGGAAAGGGGATTCAAGATTGTACAAATGAAGTATCTGACCCCAAGGGAACAGATGGACGAGGCCAAAAGGGGTAAATTTGACAGTATGCCTTTGAACAGTCTTCTCAGAGACTTTTGGGCAGATTTCAACCAAATTTGGCAGGAAGCATCCATAGGGGAAGGGGATTCAAGATTGCACAAATGAAGTATCTAACCCCAAAGGGACATGTGGGCAGGCCAAAAGGGGTAATTTGACAGTATGTCCTTAAATGACTTCTCCACTGAAACTACTGGGCAGATTTCAACCAGATGGACATTAAGGCCCCATGGGCCTCTTGTTAAGAAATCTCCTTGGACCTCAGTAGAAGTTGTGATACTTTAAAACTCTGATGCAAACGTAAATGTAAGACAGAAACGTAATCTGTCTCACTTTTAGTTTCAAGCACTTCCTGTCTCACTTGGCCTTGTTTGATCGCTTCAAATATTTGGATTGGAAGCGTTTTTGTGATTCAGATCACGGTCAAGGTCGAGTCGACCTTTGAGAGCAGGAAAGTGCCCAAAGGATCTTTTGAAAAAGGGAAAGAAAATGAGAACATAGTGACACCAGACAAAAAAATATAAGGGAGATAGTTGCCTTGATGCCTCAATAAAAAGGACCAACTTGCTTTATTTGCGAGATATGCAGCTGTGATTTTTCATGTGCACACAGGGGAAAAGATGAATAGAAAAATAAAATTTACCATGTGTGTTTTTCTGTATGCTTAAACATGTCTCAAAAAATCATCAGAATGCAGGAAATGACATCTCATGATCTGATTATTCAAAATTTTCTGCATCGCTCACTGCATTACTGACAGATGGCCAAAACTACTGTTACAAAAACTAAGAATTACTGATAGTCATCAGTATGTATAAACAGGTCTGCTATAGCTTGACTATTCAAAATTCATCTCTTTTTGGCGATGTCATTTAATGACAGTTGATATAATTTTGTAGCTACATGTACATTAAGAATGGCAGGACATTTAGCTTACTTGATATATACCCTCTAGCTTCAGTTATCAATCATTTCAAAGCTATATATACATGTATACATATTGATTAATTTTACTGCTGTTACAATAACATCTCTTTTAGGTCGCAGCAACTGAGCCTAATTAATTGACAATTTGACACTGTACAATCATTGCACATCATGTCTACACTAACTAAATAAGATTCATGTGAATCAGTCTATATTGATTGATAAAACACAACAACAGCAACATAGAAATGGCATGTGTTCTATTCTTACTCTTAGAGAAATCTTATGGTTCAGTATGCACATCATATCAACATTAACTGAATTATTATGTATAAGATTCACGTGAATGTCTCTATATATATATATATATATATATATATATATTGATTAAGAAACACAACATCAGCAAAATAGAAACTTTATGTGTTCAATTCTAACTCCTAGATAAATCTTATGGATCCATATATATACTAGTACATTTATATAAAAACCGAGTATGCATTATTCATGTTGCCATCATATAACAATGTTTTCAAGTTGCTCAACACTGAAGCTATATTGTGACTTCTTCCCGACTTGTGAGCATTCAGACTTGGTGTTTTTTTTATATATTGGCAACTGATACCTCAACAATGGCCAATGTCTTATAATTTATAAATAAATATAAAGTTTATCGGGATATGTTGACTTAGTAAGCTTCACAATAAGGACTCATTTTAATAGATTTGTCAAAACGTAATGTTAACTATAAAATTTAGACAAACTGAGATTTTGTGTAACTGGATCTTTTAAAAAAAATATGTTGGTTTTATTTCTAAAATTCATTTTAGTTGTTGAAAAAAATCTACTTTCAGTATATATGCTTGAAAGAATTGTTGACATTGAAATTGAAAGGACACTTTGAACCTTTATTTAACATTCACATTCTTTATATAATTATAGATATTTACAAAGAAATTCAGTTTTCATTCTAAAGGCATTGAAGCATCAAAAGAGAAAAATCTGACTTTTAATAATCTTGTAAATAGATAAATTTTTGTTCTTTTGTATGAGATAATATATTTATTATGCATATAATTTGTAAGATAATAACATTGGTGAATTTAAAATGGTTGCATATGTACGGGTACACTGGTAATAATATATTCAGACATGTGATATATTATATGTTTTAACTTGATACACAAAAGTAATAATTAGTTCACCAAATTGAAAACCTGTTAGATTTGACAAGAATTGTTTTACCATTTAGGGAAGTTTTTTTTGTCTTCAAATTTCATTAACAAGTTTCGGTTTGGAACCATAATCATCTAGTATATTCTATCATATTAGTTTTAACATTGCGAAGTGAATTTTATGATTTTGCATGCAGGGATAAATTGACCCTTAGACATAACAGCCTTTTTGGGAAATAACATTTATTAATCTCGCATGTTATGTATTATATAATCTAAATTTCATTATTATAAAGTAAACATTATCACCATGATCAAGCATAAATATTTCTGTATTTTTACAGAGCCACCAAAAACATTTATACTAAATTCCAAGTCGGCTAATTTATCATTTGCAAGTTACTATGGAGACCACATGGTATTACAAAGAGCTCCAAAACGTGCTATTATCTGGGGATACTCAAGTGTTCCTGGTGAAACTTTGCACCTTAATATAGGGTCACAACAGCACTCTGGAAAAGTCAGTGAAGATCGAACATGGCATATGATGCTGTCGCCACAGAGTTCAACCGGACCCTTTACCATAACTGTGTCTTCACGTAGTGAGAAGATTAGTCTCAAGGATGTCCTTTTTGGTGATGTTTGGATCTGTTCAGGCCAGTCAAACATGGAATATACAGTTAATATGGTAACTTAGGGTTTACTTGATTATACTTAATGGTGATCTGAATTAGGTCAGTAAATGTCAATTGATTTTGATATTTTTAGTGATGTTAATTAAACCAGATTCAGGTTAGGAACCTTCAGAGTAGAGTTATTTAATATTATTTAAATCAATTTTATTATGGTTTCTCTATGACCTAGTTTTTATCTTTTGTACATTTAAAGCTTTGACCGTATTCTGCCTAAAATTAAAAAAAAGTGGTAACCTATATTTAAAAAAAAAAAATTAAGTTCTTGATAATTCCTAATTTATTGTAATTGTTGTGATATGTTATATACCAGTCAATTTATCAAAATATTTTTTCAAGGCTTTCAATGCATCAGAAGAAATTCAAGATGCTAACAACTATCCAGAGATACGTCTTTTTACCGTACAGGAAATCCCCTCTGATGTTCCACTGTATGACTTGTCACCTGGAGGAGTTCTACAACCTTGGTCAGTTGCTTCAAACAGTAAGTAGAATGTATAACTTTTACCCTGGACTGGGGTGGTATATCATTGGTCAGTTGTATCCTCTAGTAAGTACCGGTATATATATAATAATTTTAAGACAGACATCGTGTTACAACTCCGCCTCCAGTCATTTGTATCTTATAGAAAGTACAATGTATAACAATCACCCTGAAGGAGTATTATATCCTTGGTCATTTTTGGTCCATCTGGACCAAATGTCCAAGGTGGACTTTTCTCGTACAAATCAGTACATCGGCTGTCGTCGTCTGTCAGTCATCGTAAACTTTTCAAATTTTTGACTTATTCTCCTAAACTACTGGACCAATTTCATTCAAACTTGGTAAGAAGTATCCCAGGGGGAAGGGGGTTCAGATTTGTTCAAATGAAGGGTCTCGGCCCCCAGGGGGCGCCACTAGGTGACAAAAAGGGTAAAATTTGACAAAATTTCAAAAAAAATCTATAAAGTACATGACCTAGAGCATAATGCTGTAGTATGAAGTTACATTAAATCATGGAAGATTTGTTCAAGATGTGAACCTAGGGTTAAAATAGTTTATGCATTTCGGGGTCAAAGTTCATCACTATATATATAACAAATATGATAACTTTTTACATTTTCGTCTTTGTGTCCAACACTACTAAATTAATTCCATCGAAACTTGGTAGATGTTATCCTAAGGGGAAGTGGGTACAGATTTGTTCAAATGATTGGGCTCAGTCTCTAGGGAGGGTCACTTGGGGGCCCAAATTGGGAAAATTTGACAAACTTTAAAAATATTCTTATGAACTAAAAGGTCAAGTGCTTAATGCTTTGGTTTGTAGTAACTTTAGGGCAATTAGGGCATGGAGAAAAAAATTGTTCAAGGCAAGACCCTAGGGTCAATACTATTTAAAAATGCCAAAAATATACTTAGAGGCCCAGGTGTTTAAGGCCCAATGGGCCTCTTGTTATCTTATAAAAAGTACGATGTATAGCAAACCTCTTTGAGGGTTGACTGTACTTTAAAATCACAATCTAAATGCATATTTATTATGAAGTCATTATCAAATTAAAGTGACAGTTTATGACATATTTTAGATGTATATTAAGTTACCAAGCTGGTGAATGTAAACATCGATTCTATAATAAATCAAGAGGGGTAAGAAGTACTGTACATGTTGCTTCATTTCACATATGTATACATTGCATTCCAGGCAGATTAAACTACATTATATTTTAATCAAACAAAATTTCTTTTAAAATGTTTTGTGTATTTTGTGGGTTAATTAGGACATTAGGCATACAGTAATAGTATTTTGCTTCAGTCTATGCATGATTTTATCAGTCTGACAATATAAATTGTAAATTGACTTTGGACTTAGGACTTGTTCACATATTTCTTGTTATTTTTTATTTTACAGAAAGTGTGGGTGGTCGCTCTGATGTTTATTTCTCAGCTGTGTGTTGGTTCTTTGGTAAACAGCTGTACAAGAAACTTGGGTATCCTATTGGCTTGCTGGACACCAATTGGGGAGGCACCCGTGTTGAGGTGTGGTCCTCACCCGAGGCACTAAAAAAGTGTAATGCCACACAAGATACAAGGTATAAACTACTCTTTCTTTTCTAGATATAATGCCAAATATGGATTATATATCTACCAACTGTAGTAACACATTCTTCTAAAGTTGATCATGATTCTAAATTGTTGTATTAAACTAACTTTGTATGCATAAAATCTTTCCTTGATCCTAACCCACTCCCCAAACTTTAAGTGTGAGTATAGGATATATAGCTGACATTGTAACAGTTAAAAAAAATCTTGTTAATACTCTATCAGAACAAGACAATTATTCTTTATGAAACTCTCTGCTGTTTTCTTAATATTTAAGAAAAATATGAATAAACTCAGTGTTTCAAATATGTATATGATTGTATACTTTGCAGTGAGGAAATTTGGAAGCGTGGCGATATGACTTATCCCATTCCCACGAAAGCCTCACAATTGTGGAACTCTATGATTCATCCACTACTGAACATGACCATATATGGTGCTATTTGGTATCAAGGTAAAAATTAGTATTGTTTGGATGTTAAAGACTACATAGTCCAGTTAATTATATAACTATGTTTAACTTAATACTGTTGGCATTCTTCCATTCTTAGTCAGGCTTTGTAATTATGATACAAGTATAGAATGATGTACAATGTACATGTATTTAAAATATTAATAAAATCGGAGTTCTTAAAATTTGATCTTCATTTTAAGAGGAACAAAGTAAATTGATAGAGTGTATCATGGCTACCTATAATTTATTGGTAGTTAAGTAAGGATTAATTTCTAGCAGATAATTGTATGCACTGTTTTTAAAAGACGTTTGATTATAGTGTATATATTAAGGACACCAAGACATGTTCAGTGATACAATTTCTGTGGCAGGATTTGAAATTTATTCTTATTTGTCTATGTGTTTCAGGAGAAAACAATGCTGCTAAGCCCCATACCTATAACTGTACATTCCCATCAATGATTGATGACTGGAGACAAAAGTTCCATCAGGGATCTCAGCAACAAACAAATCAATCCTTTCCATTTGGTCTTGTTTCTGTAAGTAATTGTCTTGTCAACTATATTATAAAAGTGACTGTTTGTTCTACTGTTTCTTTACTGCCAAATGAATTACAACATTTTTTTTTTGAATATACTGATTATCATTACAGAATCTATTAAACAAAACAATTTTCACAGGCATAGTCTCTGTTTAATTCGGCCAAATATAAATACATGAACAGTCCTAGTTACATTAGCATCGTTCAAATCAAGAATAGAGTCAATATATCTCTTGTACAAATGAGAAATCTACAGCCAGCAATTTTTTTATCACAGTTAACAACAACTTAAAATTTAAAGCTATTTTAGACATGATGTCCTTATTTTAAGAGAAATAATTTGTGGTTTGGAAGATAAATGTAAGTTAGTTTTTTTGCAGTTAAATTATATTGCTTTTGTTTCATAGCTTTGTGCTTAAGATATATTTTAGACCCTCCTCCCTACTGCATATTTTTAGGGTGATGAGTTGTGTTGTTAAATATAAAAATGAGATAGTTTTGCTGTTAAATTAATGTTTTCATTTCGTAGCTTGGTGCCAAAGAACCTGATATGAGTAAGTTTGATGGTTATCCAGAGATCCGCTGGCATCAGACAGCAGACTATGGCTATGTTCCCAATCCTGTTATGAAGAACACATTCATGGCGATTGCTGTAGATTTGTGTGATTATATATCACCTCACGGCTAGTATGTATTTGTTATTTATTACCGATGTCATCACCTCACAGCTAGTATGTACTTGTTATTTACTACAGACGTCATCCCCTCACGGCTAGTATGTACTTGTTATTTACTACAGACGTCATCCCCCCACGGCTAGTATGTACTTGTTATTAACTACAGACGTCATCATCTCACGGCTAGTATGTACTTGTTATTTACTACAGACGTCATCCCCTCACAGCTAGTATGTACTTGTTATTAACTACAGACGCCATCATCTCACAGCTAGTATGTACTTGTTATTTACTACAGACGTCATCCCCTCACGGCTAGTATGTACTTGTTATTTACTACA
>JAUMGZ010181309.1:0-13987 GCA_032359645.1 Pododesmus macrochisma | reverse complement strand
CTAAGACTTTAAAATTAGGCAATTTTATTGCTCCCTGCTGATGCCAAATCTTGTTTCCTGCTACCCAACCTACCTTGATTTTGCATGTCTGACCCTTAAGTTTTTTTTTAGACAAAATCAGAAAAAAAATCGATTTTCCATATTTTCGTAATTTGATGCCATCAACGAACTCTGGATTTGGCCTTTCTCTAAGAATATGGCTGTCTCCGGATCCAGTGCCGGTAGCGCGGTATCGGGTTGTTTCGGCACCTGGTCATTTCGGCACTTTGATATAGGTCGTTTCGGCACCTTGTATATTTAAATCATTTGGCATGTTTTTGGTTTATTCCGTAACTCGTTTCAGTAACTGTATAATCCCATTTAAACATGAAAGGCCTTGTCACTATAATAGTTAGCCTGATAATTACTTTCATAAATTTCATAGGTGCAGAAACAACTTTTGTAGGTGCGAAAACGACCAAGTGCCGAAATGACCAGGTGCTGAAATTACTACGATTCGGTAGCACTAGTGTGCTCGGTAGCTCTAGTGTGTTGAAGCTTACTTTTCATGAACGTAGACATTAATATTCTTCAAATAAAAGACATTTGATAATATCTATCAGAAATTATCGGAACTTGAGCAACATGTCATCACTTTTGAGTCTGTTGTCATGGGCATTGGCTGTCATTATTTTTGTTCCTTCAATTTTTACTTAAAACCAAGGTATTTAAAGACCTTTGGAAGACAATACTTTACCCTAGGCACTGTTTATTAAGTTCTTAAATTAAACAGGCCTGAAATAACTTTATTGAGCTGTCACATATTACCTTTTTATGCCACATATTTGAAAAAATGAAGAAAAAAATAAAATGAAATCTTTTTCTGGCTTGTAAAGACTATATTTTTTGTTGGCCTAAGTGTCCAACATTACTTTGTAGGAGGAGGACTGGTTGGCTCGGTGTCAGGATAATGTGACCAATTAAGTGTAGTATCATGTCAATGTGTCTGCGGCGTGATATTTCAGTGAGACAGCACTATAAATTTGTCATAAGTGTGCATTGTCGCAAGCAGACAACAACTCGATATGACCTATACATGAGGTAAAGGGACGCTAAACCCCAATAAAACGAACCAATCATGATCAAAGCATACATGTAGGTATCCCTTTATCATGTTTATCTGAAATTTTATTATCCTCGTGTAATGGATTTTCGACATAATAAGGTTTTGTGACGATTTCTCTGTAAATATTGTCGTGACCATTAATTTTTGCAATATACATATAGATAGTTTACACTGGATGTTGGCTCTGGTATATATACAGTCATGTGTTTGATTCCATTTTCAGCAAATGGGAAATATTATCTTTCAACTAGCAATATTGCTAGGACAATTTTACGACGTTCAAAACAACAACATGTGTTTTCGACCTATTCTAAATTCAAAACAGATTTCTTGTCTAAAATAACTGGAACAATTTCATCCAAACTTGGTAGGAAGTATCCATGTGGAAACAGGATTCAGATTTGTTTGAAATGAAGGGGCTGGGCCCCCAGGGGGCACCACTTTATAAGGCAAAAAGGGGGAATGCGACAAAACTTCAAAAATCTTCTTCTTATAAACTAGAAGGCCTAGAGTTTAATGTTTTGGTATATAGTAACTTTAGGGCATGAAGAACCAAGTTTGTTCAAGGCGTGACCCGCACTGGGGTCAAAATTAGGTTACACGTTTTGGGGTCAAAGTTCAACACTATAGAAAATATGTTAACTTTTCATATTTTCGACTTCTTGTCCATAATAACTGGACAAATTTCATCCAAACTTGGTAGGAGGTATCCCTGTTGAAACAGGATTCAGATTTGTTTGAAATAAAGGGGATGGGCCCCCAGGGGCACCACTTTAGGGCAAAAAGGGGGAATTTGACAAAACTTCAAAAATCTTCTTCTAATAAACTAGAAGGCCTAGAGCTTAATATTTTGATTTGTAGTAACTTTGGGGCATGGAGAACCATGTTTGTTCAAGGTGTGAACCTTTAGTCAAAATTAGGTTATATATATATATATAATTAGGCATTTTGGGGGTCAAAGTTTAACACTATAGCAAATATGTTAACTTTTTATATTTTTGACTTCTTGTCCAAAATTACTTTATCAATTTCATCCAAACTTAGAAGAAGTCATCCCTAGGGGAAAGGGGTTCAGATTTGTTCAAATGAAGGGGCCTGGCCCCCAGAGTAGCCACTAGAGGGATCAAAAGGGGCTTAATGTTTTGGTATGTAGTAACTTTAAAGCATGGAGAACCAACTTTGTTCAAGGCGTGACCCTAGGGTCAGAAGTATTCAAATGCCAATCTAGATTGACATTAATGCCCCATGGGCCTCTTGTTTAGTGTTGCGATCAGCATGACATTATATACATGTATAAATAAAATTTAAGATACTTGTGTTAATAAAAGATAAGGTAATTATGGCTCATTTCGTCTAATCCCTATTTGGATTCACATTAATATTATGTACAGTATACATACCTGTTAATATTTGGATTTTTATAATGTTGTTCATCTGGTGAGGGACAATTATTACATATATTGTTAAGGTTTCAGAGATGTGAATATTCAATTCGTTGATAATCATATATAAACTTACTAATTTATACTTATCGTGATCACTTTATATTGTTTAAAATTTCGGCAATTGGATAAAAGGTAAAGATATTTTGATTGCATGTTCAATAAAAATTATTTTAAATGAATTAAAGTTTTTGCATTAAATCAAAAAATTAAATGTTCTTTGTTTTAAAAGAAGTAATGAACATCTGCAGATTCAGTAAATTTTAGACTTGAATTAATGAATTAAAGTTCAAGTAAAATGTAATTTAATTTATTTTTTTATTTTCAAGAACAAAAATTGGAGGCAGTCAGTCTGAAAGTGTTTTAATATCACAGCTACAAAATGGTTTATCCCTAGAATTTGAGAGAAGTGATCCTGCTCGCAGAATTCGTCTCCTGCTTAGTGAACTGTTGTTTGTCATGTCACAGGTTTGTATGAACTTCAGTGTATACTACGTATACATATACATGTATATATTTTCTACCGATGAATTATCACCAATGTATACGTATTAGAAAATGATATATCAAAGACAATATTGTAATGGAAAGATTGATTTAAATATTTAAAAAAAAAAACTCCTTGATTAAATTTGCCAGGCAGATACCAAAACTTGGGTAAATTGATGCAGATTTCTAATGGAGGTGCCCTCTACATACCGTATACCATGTATATCACTCTAGATCCATCTGTCCACATGCCAGGCTTTTCGTCCTTCTGTCATTAGTTCTTGGTAATATTGCAATTACTTTGTATCTCTCTAATCAATGACACAGTGGCTTAGATTTTATCCAAACATTAACATTGGTTCAAGTGCTTCATTACGTAGAAGTGAATGTATATATGTCCATGTGGAATGAATGTTTGAAGTTTTTATCAACCAGCAAATAAACACCACCTTATTTCATAAACCAGTGGACACAAAAGTAGCTTTCAAATGTTATATAGCATTACCAGAAATGAATATTATGGTGATTCATATACACTGTATTTCTAATTCTATTTGATTCATTACTATTAATACATATGAATTGAACCAGGATCATATTATTAATTTTGCATCCATAGCTAGATAATTGCTTTTAAAAGTTATAGTTGTTGTGCTCATTATAAATAATTACTTGAAAAACAATATACAGTTCATGATCAACCTACAAAATGTACTCTAGTGACCACCTCTATAAAGAGACCATCTGTACATAAAGATCACTAAAATCAGGTCCCTTGAAGTCTAATTTCAGTGCAACCTGCTCTAGCGACCATCTCTATAAAGAGATCATCTGTACATAAAGATCACTAAAATCAGGTCCCTTGAAGTCTAATTACACTTATAACTGTATAACATAAAGACCACATCAATATAAAGACTTTATAGACAGATTTGACTGCACATGTATATGACACAATCAATTTATTTCTTTGTTGTTCTATCCAGATTAGAGAACCAAGGACAGACTTTTATTTTAAACAATCTGAATTGTTTGAGAGTTTAGTCTATCTTGAGGAGGTATCAGATGTGCTGTGTATAGCACAAGCAGGTAGGAATTTCATTATATGAAAATTTAAAAATGATTTCCCAAAACTGAAAAAATAATCATCAAATATGTAGATCTATATTTATGTGAAAAGAATATTTTTTCTCTGAAAGGTTTAAATTACACTGAACAAAATTTCATACCTTCATTGAGATTTATTAAATTTCAAAATAAAGAAATCTAATGGGACATCATATATATTGTTAGATATATTATAATGTGAATATTAGACCACTGAAGTTTATTTATTTTGTTTTTGGATGCTTACATGGAGTTAATGAATTATGCAAATATGTTTACTGTTTCTTCTTATATCCATGATAATACTTCTGTTTTTCAGAGTTGCCATCTTTACTGTCGGTGACAGATGTTGCAGAAACATTACTTCATGTTCCTAACGGAGACTGGATGCTATGTAGACTCATTGCTAATGCTCCTGACAGTTTTAAAGAAGGTGAAAAGAAAAGCACAATATACAGATAACAATAATCTCAGTACTGTCAAACCTGCCTTATACTAAAGGCCACCTTTTTAACAACCACCTGTCTTAAGAAGCCAGAATGTTTATATTTTAAGGTCACCTGTCTACTTTCTTGGTTCCCGTGAGTGTTCTTTAAAGACAGGTTTGACTGTATTTTATCTTTACTTTCTCATTGTGGTTATTGAACCATCTACCCCGATTGGAAAGATACACATATGTATGACAAAGAATGATAATCTACATTTATGGCCCTGTAAGCAGGGTGATTTAAAGATTTATTTAGCGGAAGCCATCTTTTTTCCAGAGAACCATAAATTGTTTATAAAACCGAAAAAGAAATTGGGTCTTAAACAGATTCTTCAATTAGCTGCGCGTGCTCCAGGTTGATAAAACATGAATCTCCCTGGAGCATGCACCTCAGGGAGGTTCAATGTATTATTTTAATGTCATGTGGTACGTTTTAGCCAATTGGCGCTACTGTTACATAAATGAGGTATAATAGTATCTTTTTCTACTCCTGTTGATACAGTCTGTAAGGGATTGGTAGCACGGGGAGAGAAACAAGACGAGGAGAGCGTAGGAGGAAGAAGAAGACTGGAGTTACTTATGAGTCTGTGTAGGATGAATCCTAGCGAGTCATACAATGTCAGAGCTCTTTGTGTACGTAACTTTAACCTTTTTAAAATTGTTTGCATTGCACACTGAGATGCATCTTTTTCACCTGTAAAAAACACAGCATAATCTGATTTTTTACTTAAGCATTCAATATTGAGTGACATTTAAAAAAGTTTACTTTGTTAAGTAATCTTTTTATAGACTAAAGTTACTTAAGATAAACAAAAGATCAATATTCACTCTTATTGATATCCAATCATGGACATTTCCTTACAAACATTGCAACTAGGCATCAAATTCTCTCCGCGTTATGGACATTTCCTTACAAACATTGCAACTGAGCATCAAATTCTCTCCGCGTTATGGACATTTCCTTACAAACATTGCAACTAGGCATCAAATTCTCTCCGCGTTATAAGACGAGAATGATTTAATACTGTTTAGTATTCTATTAAAAATATTTTGCAAGTTTTCAGACAAATAATATTCAATAAATGAAGATGTGAAAAAGGAACAACATTTTTGCACTTTTTCTTTTTAAAACTATCTTTAGGTTCAACACTGTACCATGCCTGGACTAGCCATCCTTCTGACCCTGCAGTTAAGTAAAAACAAGAAGAACAACACAGCTAGTGATAGACAAGATGAAACTAACAACATGATGGCATTCATTAGTGGCTTGTTACTGGGTAACGACATTCCAGTGAGGAGTTGGTTTTCTCTGTATGTCAAAGCAGGACAGAAGGTTAGTTACATTTAGGGTTGTTCCAAAATTAAATGCACGGGAAGGGTACGTCGGTGGGAGGCACCTGTAATGAATATATATAATGGGTGTGGGGTTAATCCAGATCTGAGATCTGATCAGATTTGAGTTATACATTGTACCGATAGCTCTTAACTATTAAATCTTTACTTAATGTATTATAATATATTATTAAATCAACAAATTATAATATACTAAGTCAACAAATTACTTTAGAATAAAAAAATAATAATATAAATCAACATATTATAATTCACTTTTAAATCAACAAATTATAGTATACAATTCAATCAACATATCATAATATATTTATAATCAACAAAATTAATATATTAATCAATAAATTATTATATTTTTTGATAATTTTCAAAAGTTTTTTTAAGATTTTTTTCAGCATGGCATGTCCATTTGACAAAATGTATGCAGTCATTTATTATCATGGTTAAAAAATGATGTTCAAAATAATACAATTTTTAAATGCATGAATGTAGTAAACTTCTACATAATATATTATTGAAATGTTCATTTATATTAATATTAATTACTTAATTATTGTTTATTACAGAGAAAAAGAGATGCCTCAAAGTCTTCCCTGCATGCTCTACGTCTTTGGTTGCTAGAACAACTGATAGCCATTTTACCCGATACTGGTACTCCCATGTCAGAAGCATGTGTGCTACAGGCAAATGCCTTCATACGACTGTACTGTGCACTGAAAGGGATGGCAGCTCTCCGGTAAGACAGTTACAACTTTTTTATGATTCAGGGCTATTATAAACAATGTCACATATTACACTAACTGAAAGAGAATTATAAAAATCAGGCAGCCAGCAAGATAATTTTTGTTAAATAAAAACTGGTTTCACGGATTATCTACTTTAAAGCATTCATTCTTCAAAAACTTTTTTCAGGTTTACTGATGAAGAGATGAAATTACTTCTTCGCTTGGTAACGTCAAGACCTCCTTTGACGCCTGCAGGAGCTAGATTTGTCTCCCTTGGTTTGTGTATGCTCATTGCTTGTCCTTATTTGTTAGGGTGAGTATTCTCAATATGATTCTTACAAAGCATCAACAATTATGTTTCTTAAATACCTACTTAACAATATGTACATTATTCAACCTACTAAGTGCCCATGTCCCTATAAGCGCCCCCTCCCCAAGCTTTCAAGCACCTACAGTATGTTTACGGGGAAAGTGACAGTATACATACATTGAGTAGTTATGCATGCGTGGGGACACAGACAAATCACAGTAAGTTACTGATGCTTGAACAAAGAACAAAACACTGAAAATAATAAGTTTGTATTCATGCCTTTATTATTATAAATACATAATGAAGATAAATTAATTATATATAGATATAGTTCTTTAATTGATGATTTTATGCACCTAATATTAATTTCAGCTCTCTCCTTGTTCCTGTGTAGTAGCTAATCTCAATTACTGAAGAGCATTGCAATACATTGATTCAGTGTTTGGACTCGTCAAATGGTCCTAATAAGTGCCCCTCTCCTTTTTCTAATTTTTAAGTGCCCTGAGCACTTATAAGGTAGATTAAGGTATATTATTGTCATCAAATATTTCAATATTTTGATGCATTTTACAACTTTAAATTTAATTTGAATCTTGCTTTATCAGCTATGGATATTCAAATTACTAAAATAACAAGACTGCAATTTTGAAGGTTTTAAAATGATGCATACACATATAGTTTGATTGTGTTTATCAATACATTTTTTGGCATTAACATATTACCCATCATAGAATTATCATGGTTGTATTCCTTTTGAAGTTGACCCTAAGTTGTTACATTTTATTTTGTTGCTATAGAAACCATGATCAAGAAAAGCAGGCTATTGAATGGATTCACTGGCTGATGGATGCAGAGAAGGATTTTGAAAAGTTAGTATCTCTCACTTATTTCATTGTTTAATACTTTAAAGTAATGATCTATAATATATACCTTACTTGTTATTGACAAAGCAGTACTTTTGTTAAACAGAAAAAATCCATTGAAAGAATTTTTTACTGCTTGCAATCAAATGTAAGGTTTAATTTAGCGATTCTTTAGAAAAAAGGAATTTTTAGTTGATAATCTTGTTTTATTATTTTGCTATTAAAATTAGCGCCATAGAATAACGTGTAATTTTATTTAATTTATATTTTGATATATTTCATTAAATATAACCTTTGTTCTGTTTATCCTATTTACTTACTTTGTTTACTTTGTATTAGGCTATACTAAGTTAATTATTAGACATCTTCATAGACTGCCATCTCTCTGATGCATATTTATACTGTTTTGAAAATTTCTTCTTGTTTGATAGAGAGGGGACAAATAATTGCTCATTTGGTGAGATGTTGTTTCTCATTGCAATTCACTTTCACAACAATGCCACTCCTGCCATAGCAGAACTTGTGTGTAACACACTTGGAATGAAGGTATGTTACCATGTCAAAATGACACCAACCATAGCAGAACTTGTGTGTAACACACTTGGAATGAAGGTATGTTACCATGTAGAAATGACACCAACCATAGCAGAACTTGTGTGAAACACACTTGGAATGAAAGTATGTTACCATGTCCAAATGACACCAACCATAGCAGAACTTGTGTGAAACACACTTGGAATGAAAATATGTTACCATGTCGAAATGACACCAACCATAGCAGAACTTGTGTGAAACACACTTGGTATGAATGAATGTTCACATGTAGAAATGACACCAACCATAGCAGAACTTGTGTGAAACACACTTGGAATGAAGGTATATGTTACCATGTAGAAATGACACCAACCATAGCAGAACTTGTGTGAAACACACTTAGAATTAAGGTATGTTACCATGTAAAAATGACACCAACCATAGCGGAACTTGTGTGTAACACACTTACAATGAAAGTATGTTACCATGTAGAAATGACACCAACCATAGCAGAACTTGTGTGAAACACACTTGTAATGAAGGTATGTTAACATGTAGAAATGACACCAACCATCGCAGAACTTGTGTGAAACACACTTGTAATGAAGGTATGTACCATGTAGAAATGACACCAACCATAGCAGAACTTGTGTGAAACACACTTGGTTTGAAGGTACATGTATATATGTATGTCAACATGTAGAAATGACACCTGCCATAACAAAACCTTATGTGAAACACCCACAGTAAGAAGGTATTTTAACACAGAAATCACACTGAGTTTGTGTGTAACATACTTGCAATGAAGGTATGTTTACACACAGAAATCACACTGAGTTTGTGTGTTATACACTTGGTTTGAGGGTATGTTTACACACAGAAATCACACTGAGTTTGTGTGTTATACACTTGGTTTGAAGGTATGTTTACATACAGAAATCTCACTGAGTTTGTGTGTTACACACTTGGTTTGAGGGTATGTTTACACACAGAAATCTCACCTGTCATAACAGAACTTGTGTGTAACACACTCAGTATGAAGGTATTTTTACACAGAAGTCAAATGATCCATAACAAATAGGTTTGATAATTAGAGAATATTTATCAAATCTTGATAAATTTTATAACTTTTTAATTTAGTACTTTTAACATTACATTTTCTTTATCAAATACTAATTTAGTGTGTAGACTTTGATGAAAAGTGTTGTGTTTGATTTATTTATTTATATTTCTAAGACGTTTTGTTCTCTTTGTTTCTGTAGAGTGCAGTAAAGGCCAATGCTTTGGCCAGAATGAGGCAAATATTTACACAGGAGGTATTCACAGAACAGGTATAGTTGATAAAATTTCTTCAAATAAACGCCTTGTTCAGTTTGTTTATTGGGGATTAGCGTCCCATTCACTCATGTATAGGTCATATCAAGACGGTATCTGTTTGTGACAGTGCACACATATGGCGACTTTATACTGCTGTTTCACTGAAATATCACTCTGCAGACACATTGACATGATACTTTACTTAGTCACATTATCCTGACACCCAACCAATCAGTCCTCATCCTACCCAGTAATGTTGAGAGCTAAGCAGGAAGCGAGAAGTTAAGATTGTCTAATTTAAACATCTTAGGTTTTGTCATGAATGGGATTCAATCCCACGACCTGGGATTCAGCACCAGTCTACCAGCACTTAGAGAACGCCCTTACCACTGGGCCACTGCGCTGGTAAAATAAACGCCTTGTATTTGTATATACAATCATTATGGTAAATTAGCTTGTATATATACAAATTCAATTTAATTGAAAGATTCAAAAATTTACACGACATACAAAAAATCACTAAAATATGAGATAATTCAGTACTTAAATAATGATGGACAATAAATATTTACGGGTTATGAAGATAGATAGTTCAAATTTCTTACATTGTTGAATGTTGATGGTCATTTGTTGTAAAAGTAAGTTCAAGTAAATCAGCATCAATCATGTACATGCAGTGATGCCATATGAGTTGTAAAGGCTAAAACATAGTCAAGGAATTCATACACACTTGTTCCCATAAATGAAATTTATGTATTAAGGCAAAGTTCCATATTTATAATGTATATTATCAAAAATCAACGTCGTTGAAAGTTCCATCATTGTAAATAGAGTGACACAACCACTTCTACACATTTACAAAGAAACTATTTGAATTATCAAAAATGAATCTATATTTGAATAGGTGATCACTTCCCATGCTGTAAAGGTACCCGTTACTGAGAACTTGAATGCAACAATGAAAGGATATTTACCTGTAAACAGTGTGTATCAGCTGTTGAAGAGTCGAGCATTCTCTAAACATAAAGTTCCTATTAAGGTACGCATCTTTATAGTTCTAAAGTAATTTAAGAAATAATTTTATAAAAAGATATTTGATCAATGTGATGTTTATATGCTGTATATTATTTCAATAGAGTTAGCTAGAAGTGCATAATTTTTTGTACAAATCTTCTTATAACACATTTTATAAATATTAATTGACAAAGAATACAAAAACTTTCTTATCTTAGTTTTTCTGGTTCCTTAGTTATTATTAACAGGACAGTCTCTGATATAAGGATGTCAAGGTTCTCACTTTTATTGAGCTGCATACTTTGCTTAAAGCTTTTATTGTTAATTTACTATATATTTTTTATTCTGTCCTTTGTTGTGTTTTCTTGAGTATTTTACATAGAACATATCTTTCAATTTAATTCAGTAATTTTAAATACTTGACATTGGTTACATTGAAGCCGAGAAGTGACATATATAGGAACAAGATATAGGTAAATTACATTTGTAAAAAGAACAGAATACAATGACAAAATATTGATTAAGCTTAGTATGTCTTTTTGTAAAGTAAAAAATCTGCAGTGTACTATTCAATATGATTTCAGGTTTTATATGTATTTTTATGTGTTTTTGTATTTTAAGGATTGGATTTATCGTCAGATCAATGTCTGTGCTAGTCCTATACATCCGTTATTACCATCCCTGGTCGAAGTCTACGTCAATTCTATTGTTATCAAGAGCACGAAAACAGATCACCTAAATGAACCTATGACAAACAGTGAAGTTTTAGCTATATACAAGGATTCTGTATTCTGTAATGGCAACTCGGGGAAATCGTCTAGTTCTAATCTTGCACCACAGTTACTCATGCTGTATTATATTCTACTGTATGGCGACACCATACTGAACAGCATGAAAATAATTGGTTAGTTTCTACTAGTCTTGATAGTATAATAACAATTCTGTAAATTTCAAATGCCTAATGTTTGAAATGAATACAAATAAGAAGCGATCAATTTCATTTATTGCAATAAATTTTAATGAATAATTTGCTTTTACTATATTTAATCTATCTTTTCTTTTATGTTTTGTGTAAAAACTACTTTGAAACTTTTGAGAAAAAAAGTCCCATTTATTTAATAGGTTTAACTTTTGACAGTTATTAAATTGATTGTTACAAACACAAGTTAAGTTCATTATATAATCTTATCTTTACAGTGTCATCTGACAGAGAAGTGAAGATGTATCCTGATACATTACTAGCCCAAATTCCTATAAACTTTCTCCTACAAGAGGCCCAGCGAGAACAACAACAGTATGCTGGACTATTTTCACCTTTACTTAGATTATTAATTACACAGTACCCTCATCTGTGTAATGTGGAAGATTGGCTGTTGGATATCATGGAAGTAGACATTCAGGCAGCTAATGTTTCTCCCGTGTCAAAGACGTCTTGTACCATAAAGAGCTTAAATGATGGTGAGCGACTTATCCTGAGTAATCTCCCCTGTCCAATGATTCTTTTTTGTTGCACGTATCTTGTGTCAAAAAAAAACTTGACATATGGTATGTTAATTAGCATGAGTTGTTTCCCTTGTCCAATGATACTCTTTTGTCATGCATATCTTGTTGTTCCGAAAAGAGCTTAACTGATGGTAGTTAACTTAATATGAGTTATTCTCCCGTGCCAGATTTAAAATATTGTACCATAAAGAGCTTAACTGTTGATAATTTAAGATGAGTTGTCTCCGTTGTCAGATTTCTTTTATATCATTCGTACTTTGTATGCTTGTGACACAAAGAGCTTAATGATAAGTATGTTAACATGAGTTATCTCTCATGTAAGCTTTTTTCTTGTGTTGTACATAGTCTGTTCTGAACCGAGATTAATTGATGGTTAGTAACTAAACAATAGTTATCTCCCATGCCAGATGTTTCTCTTGTGTAACACACATCCTTTACATGATGGTCAGTAACATGAGTTTAACATTAAAAACTAAACAAAAGATAAATGAATGTTGACATTGTATTTCTTTTATTATCAAATCTTTAATGATATTTTAGAAATAATGTTATTAAAGTTTCTTGCTTTGTGATTGGCAGCCCTTCAAGATGTGAAAAACAGTCCATCCTTAGCATTGGTGCAGTTACAGAATCTCTTACAGAAACCAATACAAGAGTTACTGCCCTTCTCCGATACTATTGTTAGCTCTCTGCCTCTGATACTCGATCCAGCAGTACCAAGAAATGTACAGAATCTGATGAAGCGAGTGTGGTGTCATCTGCATACTATCATGCCTAGAATGTAGGTCGACATTCCTTTTATCTTTATTAGAATATTCTATATTCAAACACACACACACACACACACACACACACACACACACACACACACACACACCTAGAAGGTAAGTCTACATTTGTTTTATCTTAATAAGAAGAAATAACATTGGTATATGCACACGCTCACACATGCACAAATGTGCACACACCTGCTATGGGAAAGAGAAGTAAATTTGTTAGTTTTGCAACAATGATTCAAAACAGTCATTCACATTATCACCGAGTATATGTTGATATATTAATAAGAGTTGATTAGTGATATACTCTTTTATATTCTTGTTACAAGTAATTTTGTATATCTGTCACACAGGTTGAGGCTGACTACAGTTAACTCCCTTGATAGGAGGAAATCTCAGTCGACTGCTCCTTTACTGTATACAGATAATGACATCACTGTGGACCCGCTAATTGTACTTAGATGTGACAAGAGAGTGTTCAGGTTGTATTTTAAACCAGCATAATAAGATAATCCTTAAAAGTTTGAAATCTCCTTTCACATTATTTTCTGTACTGTTCGTTTTTATATTTCTCCAACAAAAGTTAAGGAATGTAATATCATTATCACAACTGGTTAACCTACATATGTTTAAACCAGAGAGATCAATACAAATCATTACAATCATTTTTTCATTAATTTTAAGAGTCAAAATTTATTTTTAGTCTATAAATAGCTTAATGTATTAGAAACACTTTATTTCATACATTGATTGTAGAGTGTAAAGTTTCTTTTTGCATTTGTAAGATTTGTTAAAGATTTTCGTAAAATGAATACCAGGAATTTTGTATGTATTTCTAAAAGTATTTGACTGCTTTGAATTTTTGTTATTTTAATTCCTATCAATATTAATGAGCACTATAATATTCATATATTTTTAGATGCCCTCCTGTTTTGGATGTTGTGTTGCGTGTTTTAGATGCCTAT